>JAOEGS010004754.1:11969-36871 GCA_025447755.1 Corythornis vintsioides | reverse complement strand
GTGACAGGGGCGATTCTTCTTCCGATAACGGGCGGGTTACCGGGGCGGGGCGGCGGCACCACCTGGCGCCGGGCGGACCCGGTCGTGTCGTTGTGTCCCCTTCTGCTCCCCCCCCCCCCCCCCCCCAAATATCTCTCCCGGGGCTGCGCAGAGGTGTCATCAGAACGGGGAAACTGAGCGGGGTAGGGGAGCGGGGCCGGCGGCCTGGGATGACACCGCTCTACAAGGCAACGCGGCTCCGGTCGCGCTCCGCCGGTGCCGCGCTGCTGGGCGGCGGCCGAGGGCAGCGCTGAAAAGCGGGCGCGTATAGCGAAAAAAGGAAAGACAAAAAGCGAAGTCCACGTTAAGGGGTTGTCCCTGCCTCGGCTGAGGCGAGGCAGCGGCTCTAGGGCGCTGCCGGGCTGGGGAGCCAGGCTCGGTGCGGAGGCTCGGGAGGGAAAGGGGGGAGCCTGTTGACAGAATAAAAAAAAAATAAAAATATGGAGGCCGCCTTCTCAGTTGGTGTTTACTCTCGGCACGCAACCGGGAGGGCGGCTGCCCTCGGCACCAAGACATTCTTCCCCAGGGCATGGCGGTGGGGACGGAGGGGAAGGCAGGGCAGGGCTGCCTGGGCCGCAGGGACCGCTGGCGGCGGGGACGGAGCCCTGCCGGGAGCCTGGGCGTCGGCGGCTGAGCCTCCCGGTGCCGGCTGCTCTCCGCTCAGCAGCGGCGGCGGCTCCTCCCCTGCCTGCCTCCCTCCGCTGCCCTAAGCTCCGACGGCGGCTCCGCGCCCCTCCGGGCACCCCCGGCCATCGCTCCCGGGCGGGGCGGCAGGGCCGGGCACTTGCTCCGTCTGGATGCCTAAAAAGGAGCGGCGGGCAAGGAAAATGCAGATTCACCGCTGGAAGGATGAGGGAAATTGGCGATGTCGTGTGTAAAAACAAACAAACAAAAAACCATAATGATGTCACTGGTAGTAATGATAATAAAAGCCGTGTTAATTAGATTTTTAAGCAGAGTCTGCGAGGGGGGTGGGAAACGTTGTAATCGGTGCTGCTGGAGGTCAGCTCTTGCTCTTGAGCGCGTTTGATTTAATGAGGGTGAAGGAGGAGGTGTGATTTGCAGCACACATCCCTGGAGCAGGGTTCAGAGTTGTTTGCTTGGATTGGCTTGGACGGACAGTCTGAACCGGGGCTGCAACTCCCCTCAAGGGCCTGATGCTCACTGGGCAACCTGTTTGATGTGACAGCAAGTCCTCGGTGAGTCAAGCTGCTGGCCTTGGTGGGGTTCATCGTGGAAGAGGACTGAGCTTTGTTGTGCTCAGAAGAAAAAAAAAAAATCTGTTGCAATCAAAATGATGGATGACAACAGTAGGCTTACAGTCTGCCGGGTATGAGTACATGTGTACTAATCTTGGAGTTTTGGGAAATCCTGCCAGCTGCGTTAATAGTTAACTTCCACATTGATGTGTAGGTAGAGGGATGACAAGAGTGGATAAGTGATGACTTCTGGTGCTGATAACAGGGAAGTTGCACTGAGGTTAGTCTTGCAGCAACCACAAATCTTAGAGCAGTAGAAGGACATGCCCAGTGGTTATTGGGAAAACCCTCAGAGCATGTTTAAAACTGGCAGTATTTACTGCCAGTAAAAACTTCCAGTATTTACACGTGGAGGTTATCTGCTTCAGCTTGGGCTCTGACATATGCTGGAAAATGTACTGGCAGCTCCTGTGGTTGTTTGGAATTGGGAAGAGCTCATCAAACTCCTTGAATCCATTCTTTATAGGGAAAGGGTCTGTTCAGAGATCTCCCATACTTCCCTTTGTTTCAGCAGTAGGCACGTTTTATTTTCACGTAACACAATGGGCACAGTGATCAATGAAAAAGCAGAAAACTTTGGTGTACGTGGGAGCAGACAAAATACTTCTTTTCTTTACTGTATTTACAATGACAAATACTTCCTTTTCCCCTGACTTGCAGAGAATGTCAGCAAAGCCATAGCCATTACTTAGGAACTGAGTAAAAAAGTGTTTTCCAAGAGGAAAAAAAAAAAACCCAACAACCAAACAAAAAGCAAACCACAACAAAAAACCTGCCTAAACAATCAACTCTGATCATAGCTTAGTTACATTGTTCAGTTGAGCTGCCAGTGGGGTTATTGGTTTTTCCTCCTGCCCTTCTGCAAGACTAAGTCTGAAGTAGAATTCAGGTAACCTAAAGAATGGAATTTCATTATTTGAAAGATGTTTAAGTAGGATTTTGAACAGCAGCTAGGTTTGTGTCTCTTGAAATGTGTATATTTCCATTTTTCACTTTAGGTTAGATAAATGTAAACTCACTCCGAGTTGTCTTGAAAATAAGTTGCAGCTGAAATGTGCAGAATGCAGCTAAACTGAAGTTGAGATAGTAACATGAAAACACAAAGGTTGTGTGTCTTGAATTCAAATGAGTAATCCCTTTACTTGAATTGGGAGAAATTGAGACAGGTATCTATTTGGTTCTAAATCTCATTATTTGAAGTTGAAAAGCAGAGAATGCTTTTTTTTTTTTTTTTTTTTTTTTTGTGGCAGAGTTAATAGTTAAAAAAAAGCAGAGTTGAGTGCCCAGCACTGTTGAAGGCATGGTGGTGGTAGGGAGGAGAAGACATAGTGGTTGTAGGAAGTGCCTTTCTGTCCCACACAACTTTGAGGTCTGTAAACTGACTGAAGGGTCGTGTTTTGAGCTGAAGATTTATAGGCAAACTTACTAAAACATGCACTGGTGTTGACTCCAAAGGACTAATAAAATCTCTTAGATGATGGGAAAAGAGTATTACTGTGTGGAAAGCCAGTGTGCAGAGTGCACATGGCTGGATGCTCGTGCACGTGTTGGGAATACCAGGTTAAGTCTGTATGGAAAGGTATTAAGATAAAATTTTTCACAATATATTTTAAGTTTCAACTTAAAATCCTGTTCATTTGGATGGGCTGAAAAGGGCTGAGGTGAGAAAAGTTGAATTTGAGGGGCTGCCATCAAGTCATGGCTTCTAGGACAGCCACCATGCAGAGGTTTGGATAGTTTATTGTTCTTTTCTCATTGCTTAAATCTTCACCTTTGCAGTTCTGAGTACTTTGGGAAGGGGACTGTCAACTGGCATCTTGAGGATTCAGGAATGAGAATTATCTGAGTTTAAATCATGTCCTCCAAACCAAAGGATTTTTGCTAGTTGAAGGTGATGTATTTTGGCTTTGAGCATAAAGAACACAACTGTCTTCCATCTGAAGAAAGATGTATTGATTATATGTGATATAATTAAAGTTACTTTTCTGGGATGATGGAGAAATCTGTGAATACCAGAGGAAGAGGCTTGTTAAGTCCTTCAGTCAGCTCCTGGCTAAGACTGTATAGCAAGTGCTTTTATTAATGACAAAACACACAAAGAAAAACCTTCCCCAGGTTATCAGCTGAGAACTCTTCACTGGTTTGTGATGGAAGTGGGTACAGTTATTCCTGTAGGATACATTTTGTACCAGCAGCTTCATTCCCGTGGACAAATGATCTAGTTTCAACACCATGGAGGAGATGGGTTTTGTCACCACCTGCTTATAAGAACACTTGCTGTGTTTCCAGAAAGAGCATAATTGACATGCTGAGCAAGAACCTTTTGGAGACAGAAATGTTCGTAAGACAAAGGGAAAAGTAGAGACCCTCCTTGTGTTGTCACCAGGGTGAAGAACTAACCCACCTTCTCCAGACCAGATCCAAATGTAATGGTTAATTGTACTTGTTTGGGAAAACAAAAAGGCGTGTGTGTGTGTGTGTGTGTGTGTGTGTGTCCAACCCAATCTGCTTATTGCAGCCGAGGCTGATAGCTGGCTGAGCAGATGAGACCATGTAGGAAGCATTAATGAGTTATGAGGAAAAGATGATTGATTTTTGTTTTTCTTAAACAGTCATCTTGTATTTTGCTTGGATTTCATGAACACCACTTAACAAATAACGCTGTAAAGATACAAACCAAGAGATATATTCAGCAATTTGCTATTTCAAGTTTACAGGGAGCACTTGTTTTTCTGCTTACTGATCACATTGGTTTATGTGCCATTGCCTTGCTTTGCATTAGTGTCCTATGTGATAGTGGCTGAGAAAACTGACTGCCTGTAATAGACGATATCAAAAAAGCTACTGTGGTAGAGAAGTCCTCTAGGAAGAGGAGAAGAAAAAAGGGAGGGGAAAGATTACCTGTGAAAGAAAAAAGCAGCATACTGTTAAAAAGCAGCAGCTTTTCATGAATACTGCTAATAAAAACCACTCTAGCTTTTAGATCAAGGGCAAAAATAGATTTCATATTAGGCATGGAAGATGAAAAGCCAAATTTTCAACTTAAATTCATGAAATAAACCACATAATGTATAAAATGAAGGTAGTACCTTTCTAAGAATGTTGATCCATCTCCTGCTGCTGCTATGTAGTAGCCAACTTACAGGACTTGGCCATAGCTGTGGTTGTGGGGCTTCCTAGGCATGGCAGTTGAAGTAGTTACAGAGTAGTGGCAAATGTCTGACAGGTATCATTTAATAGTGGAGCTAGAAGTGAAGTGTTGGCAGGCAGCACTAGTGGAACCCACATGGTCTCTCCTTGCTGACTTCTGCAAGTTCTTGGCCCTGGGGGTTTCAGGAGCTCAGGTGTATTTGGGTGCTTTAAGCAGCAGTGAGCATGCAGGGAATATTAAATATGGAGAGGTTCATTCTTTCAGGCAGCTTGGAGTTAAAACAGCATTTGTATGAAAAAGCCCCAAGAAACACAAACCCTACAACAAAAACCCTAAGTCCCCGTGTAGACAAAGTGGGTAGTCGATGTTTCTTGAAGTCACCTCTCTCCAGAGAAATGTGTCCTGCAGCAGCATAGCAGAAAGAGTATGAAATTTCAACCGTATGGCTTCCAAGTGAAACGACCAACTAGTTAAATAAAATATGAACAAAGAATGAAAGGACTTTCCCTACCCCAGTAAAAAGAGAAAATGTTTTAGTTGCTCCAGTCTTGTTTCAATTAAAAATGAAAAAATATAGAAAATTCTAGGAAATTATAGAAAAAAATAGAAAATTCTAGATTCAACAAATGGGCCCATGTAGATGCAGACTAATAGGTTCATAAGGTGAAATTGCACAGTGACTTGGGACTGCAGCCTGAAGAAGGTGGTGAGAGTACTGAAATAGCTGCTTGGGGTCAGTAAAAGTGTGAAGAAGGGAAAGACCCATTTCAACTTTGACAGTGATTGAGGGATATTCTTTTCTGAGAACAAAGGAAGCAAATTTTTCTGCTTGATGTTGGTGATAACAAGTCTAATGCTAAAAAAAAAAAAGGCTGCTGTGTTAAATAAAAATATTGAAGGTCATAGCAGGCTATTTTAAATCTAATGACTAAACCAGTTTGCATAAGAAATTGGCTTGATTTGGAGATAGATCTTTGTTTAACTTACCATTTTTCTTGGTGCAGCGAAATCAGAAAGTAGACTCCTGGTGAAGTAATGCTGATGATCTGCAAAGCTGAGTCATATTCCTTCAGGAAGGATACTGCTGTTTTGAGAAAACAGATCACTTAACCCGGGAGTGAGGAGGAGGAATTGAAATGACAAGGAACAACTCAAGTGCTTTTAGCAGTAGACACTACAGCACATTAAAGCATCTGATTTCTCAGCCTCTAGAGTAATGTATTGTTGATATACAAAGAGGGTCGTAGTGGAGTTGTGTCGACAAAGTTTCATCACAGAGTCCAAGGGACAAAGACTCCAGAGCCCTTTCCAGTGGCTTCTCTGCCAAATAGCGGCTCTAAGGTGTCTGAAGCTGGAGGTGTTTGCTAGCCTCTTGTGGCTGCCCAGAGGAGCAGGAGATGGACCAGCTGTCCTTGTGCAGATGTTTACAGGGTTGTGGGGTGGACTCTTCTCAAATCCTTTAGTCCGGCTAGTATTCCTGCCCTGCATAAGGAGCTGCAGCACTGGCAGTGAGTAACAGGTTGTCCTGCTGAACTGTGCAGCTTACTGTGGCTTTGAGGGTTAGGTTTTGTAACCTCAATGTCACTGAAGAATTCAAAGCAGTATTACTGTTTTGTAATGATGATATTTTAGGGAGATGAAAGGATTATTTTGTCTCTCAAGGCCTAAGATAATGAAGAAGCAAGATATAAATGATAGGAAGAATATTTTCGGCTTCCAGCACTCAAAATATGCCAGCATTTGCTTTGTTTGGTATGTGTTATAGTGCAGTATTTCAACAGGGTGCTCAGGTAATTCCTGCAAATCTGTGTAAGAGGTTAATGGCTTGTGTTTCGGAGTGAGAATAGAAGTGGAGATCCAGGAAGGTTTGTTTTACCAGTGGTAGGAGAATATACATGTGTGTCTGTGTGTGAATACACTGTCAAACCAGATATTCCATGTAGCTGCAAAAACTGAGTGTACATGATGAATCTTTTCCACAAAAAGCTGGAGAAGGCATTCTGGGTGGCAGATGCTGAGCAGGGCTGTAGTGAGCGATCCCAATGTATTCCAGTCACCTCTGAAACTACCCAGAGCTTAATTACTCATGGTCCTTGTAGTCTTAGTGCATGTATAAAAACTAATAGTTATTCATGAGGTGTCTGCAGGCTGTCTAAACAACGAGTATGATTGCTGTGGTTAGCTTCGTACATAACTGCTGAGCAATTAGAGGCAGAGGGTCTGGGGTCATAAGGTAAGATTTCCTGAGTGTTAAAAATGAACAGGGGAATACATTGCAGCCAGTAAGGCTCACAAGGACATGTTAAATTCTGACTTATTCTTATGTACCTCACTTCTTGCATAAAATAGTGAATTAAAATCCAAAGTCTTCAGGTTTTATACTGAATTCCTGCATTTTTGTGCACCCATGAAACCTGCAGCCTCATGAGACACTTTGTCAAGGCATTTGGTCAAAGGCTTTTCATTCAACTCTGTGGTAGTCACGTAGCTGATAAATAGCTTTGGAGCCATCAGACAGTGAGAAATGGTATTGCTGAGGTTCCTTGAAAAAAGGATAGTCTTGCATGGTGAAGTCTTGGAGACTACTCGTTCTCGGAACTCAAGCAGATGTTAAATGTTGGGATGAAATGAGGTGATGTTTCTTGAAATTTGGCCCAGGTAATAAAGGGAGAGTACATCAGGAACAGAAGGAGAATGCATCAAGAACATCCCAAGGAATGAGCTGGAGTAAATTGAGTGTTTAAATACTACTTGGCTAACGTTTTACATTGCAATGGCTTTTGCTATAGCCATTGTGTAGACCTGTCTGTGCGCTGTTGGACATCACTTTCTCACAGCATTAAGGTAGTAAATCCTTCACTTTTGAAATGTTTCTCATGCCACTAACTTTTGGACATGTTGGGTTATGCAGCACTGAGTGCAAAGATGATATAATTTTCTGAGATCATAAAAATACCCCACCCTTGTCTAAAAAATTAGGTTAAGGTTGAAATGTCTTGGACTTCCATATTTCTTCTGGAATTAGGTATCTGCAGCTGAAGGCATGGAAGAAAGTAAAAAGCCATTAGCAATTCAAGGTGAATTGTAGTACAGGTTTGCTGGATTGTTTATTTTACACTAAAGCTGATAGTTTTGCAGTGGACATCAGATTTAAGAAGATGTCAAACCTATTCTTCAGAGGCTTCATTTTGTCTGTTGCTACAGGGAAATAAATTAAGGTATGATTTCTCTGCTAAAGAAACTGAAGTCATTGTTTGTTTATTTATTTTTAAGATAAAGCTTTAATCTCTTAAGATTTTATCCCTGCCTTCATTTATTGATTTGCTTTGCTGATGTTAGTTAGCAAGCCCATTTTCAGAGTCACAAAACACAGCATGCTAAGGGTTGGAAAGGAGATCATTGAGTCCAGCCCCACTGTTAACCCAGGGTCACCTAGAGCAGCTCTACAGGAACACATTTGGGAGAGTTGTAAAGGCTCCACGGAAGGAGACTCAACCTCTCTGTGCAGCCTCTTCCAGGGCTCTGTCACCCTCACTATCAAGAAGTTTTTCTGTAAGTTCTGATGGAATTTCTCATGTTCCAGTTTGTGCCTGTTGCCCCTTGTTCTATCACAGGTACTGCTGAAAAGAGTCCAGTTCCATCCTCTTGACACTCACCCTTTAAATATTTATAAGAATTGATCAGCTTCCCTCCCAGTCTTTTCTCCAGGCTAAACAGCCCCAGATCTCACAGCCTTTCTAAGAGAGATGCTCCAGTCCCCTCATCATCTTTGTAGCCCTCTGTTTAGACTATTTTTAGTACTTCCCTGTCTGTCTTAAACTGGGGAGATCAGAACTCCCTTGACCTGCTGGTCACACTCTTAATGCACTCCAGGACGCCATTCTTGGCCACAAGAGCACACTGCTGGCTCATGGATAACCTGGTCTCCACCAGGACTCCCAGGTCCTTATCCACAGAGCTGCTTTCCAGCAGGTCAGCCCTTCACTTGTCCTGGTGCATGATGTTGTTCTTCCTCAGGTGCAGGATTCTGCACTTGTTCTTGTTGAACTTCTGTTAGGTTCTCTTTCACCCAGCTCTCTAGCCTGTCCAGGCCTAGATGGCAGCTCAGCTCTGGTGTGTCAGCTGCTCCTCCCAGCTTTGTATCCTCAGCAAACTGAAAAAAAAAACAAAACAGGGATGCACTGATCTTGAGCTTGGAGGGAGAGGTGCTTGAATATTAACCAGCTTGCTTGGGGCCCTCTCTCTTCTAGAGCCCTAACCCATGGGATTCCTCCAAGTAGCTCTTTGAAGAAGTCCAAGTTAGCTCTCCTGAAGTCCAGGGTTGTAACCCTACTTGTTTTGGTCACCCTACTTATTTTGGTGGCATATTGTACATCAGGTTGGTCCTAAAAGAGTTACAACTGCAGCTTATGCTCTTGGCTTTGTTACCCCTTAAAGCCAGGTGTTTGGTGCCTAAGGTACTTGCTTTCTGCAGCAGAAGGTGATAGGTCCATTGAGCTTGTAGAGCTCAGGAGGGAGATCAGCACCTGAACTGGCAGGGGTTATGTAAGTCGGGCTTCTTGGAAGGCTAGCAATGGCAGTCCAAATTAACATTTATGAGGACAGTGGCACCTTTTCAGCTGGAAAGATGAGGTCAGCCATAACTGTCTTGTTAATGCTTCATGTTAAATAAATACACAGAAATAAAGAGACCACCCTCTCTGAACACAGTAGAGGGCTGTCTGTGGGAGGAAGACCAAGGACGCACGCTGGACAGCTTCTTGCCTTGGTGGCTGCGCAGAAAGACACAAACCTGCAATTCAGTTCTGTTCCCATGATGGGAAAATTCTCCTGCTTGTCTGTTGGATTATTAAGGCCACGGAGCTGAGCCAAGAGTGCCTGTAAGAAAGTGCTAAGCTATCATTTGGCAGGTGGTGATCCTGGAGGATCCCAGCCATGCCATGCTGCTGCCTGCAGAAAGATCCACTGTTGCCTTGTGGTACAATGCAAGGACTGGAGCCAAAGTTGCCTTTCCTTAACTTAGAGTGAGGGCACAAATCAGCCTATAATGAGCACTTGGTGTGTGTATGGTAACTTCTGTTTGTTTTTTTGAAAGCTTGGATTCAGATGCATCCTTCCCAAGCCAAAGGGAAACATTTGAGAAGCTGTGACGCATTTACCCGGATGAAGGAAGGAAATATCCACAAGAGTCCAAAGCTAAAAATAGATCCCTTTACTGAGTGCAGCTCTTGGTGGGATTTGAAGAACTAAATATGAATCTCCATTTGAACCTTTGTGCCTTACATAACTAAGTAGCATAACCCTTTCTGTTTTGAGCTGGGTTTGGGGTTTTTTTCCTTCATTATAGTGAACAACTTCAAGTGAAGACTTTTGACAGGTGAGGTGTCTTTGTGGTGATTCAAATAGCACTGAGAAGCCTGACCATCTTTTGATGATTATGGTCATAGCACAGTTGAACTCCCTGGGAAAGGGGATTGTGGATGTTTGTTTTTTTTTTTAGTTTTGAAGAGTTTCTCTGTGGAAATGGTATCTCTTGACTCTAGTGAACACAATTTTTTAGGCAGTATCTATTAGAATCAGTATTTTTGAGGTTAAAAAAAAAGAGTAGTGTTGTTTTTTTTTCCTAACTTGTCCAAGAAGCAGTAGACTTGCCTGTGTCTGACCTTTATGCAAAAAGTAGTGATATCCTGAACATT
Organism: Corythornis vintsioides; assembly: GCA_025447755.1. Taxonomy (NCBI): domain Eukaryota; kingdom Metazoa; phylum Chordata; class Aves; order Coraciiformes; family Alcedinidae; genus Corythornis; species Corythornis vintsioides. Next base: position 26,726 of record JAOEGS010004754.1, on the reverse strand, counting down.
TAAGAATTAATTTTTGGTTGTCCAAAAAGATTTGTCTTCTGTCTTGCTGCAAAGCCCTTTTGGAAGCTGTCAGCTTTCCTTTGTGGGAGAGAGGGGAAAAAAAAACCAACCCCAACTTGTTGAAGTGTTTAAAATTTGTGTAATGGATGAAAATTTTGGAGAGCTTCTTCATGTGCAAGCGTGTTCTAGATTGCTGTCCTTAGATGGTTATGATAGTGCCATGAAAATCAAGACAAGTACATTTTCTTTCCCTGTCCCTGGAGCAACATTTTTGGGAAGCTGGGAGCAACCCCCCAGTCCTGCTAACTAAAAACTGGCCTTTTCCAGCCTGGTGATGGGACCAGTGCAAGTGACTCCCTGTGGTTTGGCATTTGTCAGCTGGCAGTGAAGAGCACTTCTGTCGTGATACAGGCAGTTAATGCTTTGACTCAGAATAAGAAATGTTCCCAAAAGCTCACGTATTTACAAATCTAGTACATCTAAGTGGAAGTGATGGGTAAAAATGGTGGCATTGATTAGATAACTTCAAGCAGTGACTGTCTCCTCTCCAACCCCAAGATGGGAGGGTTAGTTGTTTGTTTAATACTATTCCTTTTCTTACTGTGTTGTCTGCTGTCGAATGTTTTGCTTGGCAGATACATAAATAGTTGTGCTGTTTGTTTGTTTGTGTGTGCTTGTTTTTGTGTTGTTTTTGTTCAGTTCTCCAGAGGAGCCTGAGAATGTTTTTGCAAGGTTGTTTTGAACAAATTTGGTGTCTTTGGTTACTAAAATTGTATTTGTTCCAAGCAGCAGTTTGTTGGAGCAGTGAATAGTTTGGCATACTCATGATTGTAGGTAGGCAGGTCACTTGGCTACAGTTTGAACACCATAATATGGAATATACTGTTTCACAGCAAAGTGTGAACACTAATACTGTTAACATCTCTTTTTTTTTTTGCTAGAGCATGCTTTTGAAGTGGGTTTGTCCCTGTAGCTGTCCACACTGTGTTACCTGCTATGAGAAAGCTGAAGCTGGAAACACCTTCTGAAAGTCTAGTTGGTTAGCTAGGCAGATACTTCATCTTTGATGGTTCTTGTAGGCAGGCTGGTGATGGGGAACCTGAGCAGGGTGTGACTTGCAGTGCGTATCCACTGAAGCAACAGGAGTGGATTCAAAGAAGGTGCTGCTCTTCGTAACGCTGCAGGTGGCCTCTGGGCAGTGAAAAGGAGGTGGCAGAGCCAGGTCAGGATGGGTGTACCTTGGTATTAAGGCAGAGCACTTAACGGGCAGCCTTGAAGTTGTCTGGGCTGCCTGAACCTGGGTCCCTTCTTTGCTTACACTGCAGCTTCTGTACGTGTTGATACAGCAGAGAGTGAGAGGGAGGGTTTTTGTGGTCTTGAGCAGCCAAGGTAGGAGGCTTTGTTACTTCATGGAACAGCAGTCTCCCTCCTACTTGCATCATTTGCTCATGCTCTGTGTTCTGGCTCCTGTTCTGGCTGTGAAGGTTCAGAGGTTGGTATGAAACCGGCTGGTTTGTGTTGCACTTGAATGAGACTTGCCTGTCTGCAAGAGAGATGTCGGAGAAGGGATAGCCATTGTTTTCTAGAGAGACTTTTTACCATCTTAATTCTTGTCCTCACTTGTGTGATCCCTTCTTTTGTTCCTTTTCCTGGATCACTGAGACAGAGGTCCAGTATCAATAAGCTCAATCACCAGGAAGCAGTGTTCATCTCCACAGGAGGCCCATTATGTTGTGCAGAGACAAGTAGGGAGCTCTGGGGAAAAGCTCTGCCCAATTGGAGTTACCATCACGTGTCCTCTGCTGACAAATAAGAGTTGCACAGGCAACCCTGGTGCTGTGTTACCTAGAGTTTGAGTGCTGTTGTGGAAACTTCAATCGGGTCTTGTCCTAGCTCAAATCATTGTCCGTGTTTATGTAAAGCTTTCTATATGCCTTAGTGGATCGCACGAGACGAGGCTTGTTTTACCACACTGCAGTGTTACAGCAGTTATGTTGGGAGTAGAAATGCATTCATTCACTATATAATAGTCAACTGCTTTATTGCATAGACATGTTGAGAAAAGAATCTCTTCAGATGCAAATCAAGTGCTTTACTTGGAGACTTGTGTCGTTTGTTTTTTGTTGTTGTTGTTTTTGTTTGTTTGGACAAACAACCTAGGTATGCTCCACAGTTAAATTTATTAGGTTTTGATTTCTGTTGCTTGAGCATCGTGTTAGTTCTGCCATCCTATTAAAAACTAAGTGAAGCAAGATGTAAAAAATGTCAAATATCAATGAGGAAAAAGGAGCCAAATGATTAAGTCTCTTTTAACAAGCTAATATATAATTAAGATCTAAGAGAGAAAGTGTGTTGAGGTGAGGGAAGCTTTTCCCAGCACGATAGGCTGGGTTTCACTCTCAAAACGCCCGTGGAAGAGTAGGTGACACTGAAGGACTTAACTGGAAATACCCATTGATAACCTAAGCTACTACACTATTTTTACCACTGTTAAGTGGTAAAATTGGTGCTTTAGTAAGAAGCTTTCTGTCATGTAACCTCTGAGGAAGGACCCAAATGGAGGTGAAGGGGTGCTTCTCCTCAGGGTAGGAAAGAATTCTCTCATTGTGTAAAAGCCTGTTCTGTGGAATAGAAATTGGCTAAATATATGAAATATCTGTTTCCATAGTAAGCTAAATCTCTTAATGCAATGAAATGAAGCCCTTATTGGAAAATGGGTGGGAAGAAAGCTAATTATCAGCGACAAAATAACCTCATATCTGTAGAGTGGTATGTCAAAGGTGACAAATGTTTGGGAATGTTACAGTTACATTAAATCTTCAGTGTACGTTGGTTTCCACATCCTCCTCTTGGGGATTGGTTCTCTTAGCTTCAGAACAGCACAGTGTGATAGCATTATTCTCATCCACATTAAGCCAAAGAATTAACTGCTTGTATGTAAGTGGCACGTTTCTCATCCAAGCATCCATTCTTTTTGAAGAAAATTTCATAGTAGGGCCAGGATCCAACTCAAAATCTGTGTTTCTGCTGTACTGTTGATACAATTGGGGAAAGGCAGGGAGAAGTGACCAAAATGCTGCTTGTGCTGGGAGTCAGCTGAGCACTTCCTAGCCAGGGAAGCAGGACCTCTGTGTGAACTCCTGATATGCATGTGATAGCTGAAGTAAAGCTCTGGAGAGTAAGTTCTGCTGTCCTTACTTATACTGCTTAAATATCTGGCACTGATGTGAAGATGTATCCTTTGAGAAGCAGTGGTTGGCCTAGGGGCAGGCAGAACCATGTCTAAGATGGCCAGAAGAGAAAATGGAAGAAGTTAACTGACAGAATTCAGGGTGAGGTTCAGTTTACTTCTAGAAACACTGGAAGGAGATCACCATGCTACCTATCTACTGCAAAAGCTGCTGTCTTTCTTGTGGCTAAGGTCTTACTTAACAGACTAAAGATGTACACAAGCAAATTAACAGATGCAAGGGAGCCTGATTTTTTTTTTTTTTTTTTCCACAGGCTATTTGACAGAAAATGTAGTTTCCCTGAAGCAACTACTGATTCGAGGCTAAAAGGAAGGCTTTATTGTTTGAAAGCAGAGAAGGACAAGCCTAGACAGAAGAATGGGAGGGAGATAATGGGTATCTGATGCAGAATGCTTAGAATTTCAAGTTCAGTGAGGTCAGGAAGAGAAGTGACCCTTGAAGGGAATAGGGAGGTGGGTGGGGTTGCTTTTTTATATACCCTGCAGCTCAGATGTTTTCTTGACAGGGATAATGTGCTCAAATGGGAGAGACAAGCTGTTAATAGGCCCTGCCCTAGATAGGTTTAATGCTGCTTTATTCCCTGGACACAACAGCAAGAAACAGGAATTCCTTAATTTTGTACTGCAAAGTACAGTCTTGATGACAGAAATCAATAAATAGTGTTTATCTATTTGTACATTAAAATGTGGTTTTTTTTATTCTTCTTCTTCTGTACCACTCATCTTCAAATTCCCATCACTCCCAGTGGTAGGATGAGGTGGGTTTCTGTGGGAAGAGCAGCTCGGTTGTTTCAGGAGGTCACAGTGTTGGCTCCACAAGGACCCCAGCACAGGCTCCTGGTTCTTCCCCTGCCTGTAGCCTGTGCTCTGGCAGGAGCGAAGCAGAGGGTACTAGGTAAGAGGCTGTACCCATCTCAGAGATTTGTTGACCCTTATCTCTGGGTAATCACCTTGTTGTGTTCAGATGCAGTTACTAATCACGCTTTTTAATGAGAGATGATACTGTAGGAAAACAGAAATCTCTGGCAGCAGTGGTGGTTGCTCTCTGCCTGATGAGGCTGGTCAGAACCTCTCGCCTGCCCTGGAATAAAAAGGGACTGTGACTCATTTCAGGCTGACTTCTCGGGGACTTTTCTTTGTGGTTAGAAGTTGTTCTTAGTGAAGCAGTGAGAGATGTGAAGCATAAATTGCCTTGTCCTGAACCTGTAAAGAGGCAGCTCAATCACCCTCATTTTGATTTTGCATTCTAGTGAAGTACAATGAAGGAAAAGCTGATGTGATTAATATAAAGATAAGTTTCCATAAAGGGCAGTTTGTGTAGCTGAGAAGCTGAAGCTGAGTTAAGAAGAAAGAGCTAACTTGAATTGACTCCGTGGGCTAACAGTAATTTCCAAGTTAACATATTCTGAGATGCTGCTTTGACAGCAGTCTTGGATCTAGTCCTGCAGCATGCAATTAGAATTGTCATTCCCTGTGTTATCTAAAATGTTTATGACTGGCTTCAGCTTAGCACAGAAAGTGAAGGTGGTTTAGCTGTTTCTTCAAGTCACATCTACCTCAGTAGTTGCCATCTATGCAGTTTATCTGTTGTTAACAGCATTAAAGTGTCTAAGCCTAGGAATTTATTGCTGTAAGAAACAAGCAAACCTCAGCTCATGTATTTTGCCCACTGCCTTTAAACATGGTGTCACTGTTGGGTGTCCTGCATTGGCACCTTATTTGGTCAGAGTTCTGAGTCCATTCAAAGTATTTTGGTCTGTGTCTTAAAAGGTAAAATAAACATCAGTGCTGTGACATTTTAAGCTGGTGGAGGAAACTGTCAGTTACCCAGAAATTACCAACTGACTGATAGCTTGGAAATGGTTCTTAATTTAAAACATTTTATAAAGATAGCTGTGTATTAATGAGGTGATTTTATATTTTCTTTTAAAATTGACATTGCCAAAAGTAAGCTTTGTGATGGCATTTTGCAAAGGTAGGAGTGGGGGAAAAAGTGGTTAGTGAAATAGAAAAAGCATTTATATACAGTTGAAAAAATAGCCTTAAAAGTGCTGTAACAGAAGAGCCTAGAGCCGTACTGATAAGAAGGAACAAAAGTGTGAGGGTAGTAATTTAGAGCAAATAATGCTACAGGGTCACAGAAGTCCTTAAGAGCCTATCTTAGATCCTTAGATCACAGGGTCTTGAAGAGCCTAGCTCAGAATGTGAAATGAAATACTATTGGACTCCTTGTGCTGACAGGGGTTCTCTCTCTTGAGCAAGTTTTGTTCTGACTGTAGTTGTTTCTAAGGCTAGAAATGATTTTGCTGAGTCGTGTTGTCTGAAAATGCTGCACTTTTCCTGGATCTTTGGATATCTGTCTTATCTATAGCTATATTTTAAATAAAATATACTTTTTGCCTGTTCCCCTACTACTTGGAGCTAGTGTGACAGCTTCTCCTGAAGTGGCTTTGCTATGCTTAGCAAAGGGAACCTGGGCTCTGGCTGGCTCCTGGGTATTGCAGATGAGTGTGGAACTGAGTTCTGAGGAGAAGGAGGTCACACACCTGTTCTTTAAACCATTTTTAGTTACTGCAGCTCTGCCTTTCACTTAAGCTTTTGGAGATATATCTGAATATAGCCTCAATTAGATTATTGTCCTTTAATGAAGTACTTGGCTTAATGTGTAGCTGATACACTTGGAACATTAGGACAGCACTAGGATCCAAAATTAATTGCCATGTGGGACTGAGAGTGCCACTTGGGCACTGGAAAGAGCATTGTCTCTTTCAAAAGCCTTCTGAAATGGTCAGCTTTGAAAATGAGACACGTCCTTATTGCATTAAAAGAAGTATTGTGAGTATATTGGATTTTGCTTCTCGTTTTCACTTTGTCAAAGAACTGTTTTGCCCATTGAAGATGGTACGGGTTGAAAGAAGAGAGCTGTAACATCCTTATTTGCTGCCTTCTCCCCTCCACCAGCTCCCAAAGATAGGAGGAAGAAGCCCAGAGCTGGCACAGAGCACCTCGTTCTGAAACCTGTCACTAATGCCTCAGCCTTTGGTAGAACAATACTGTTCTTTCCATTGGATTTAATTCCTTCCTGTCCAGGAACATTGCCTTCAACATACACTTCCATCAGCTAGACTGGCAGGAGCTTTGTGCTTACTGCTGTTGATGGGCTGGTGCAGCTGTTGGAAGCAGTGAAAAAAGAAAACATTTAGTTATGCAAGTGTTTTCAGTGGGGTGGGAAATCTGTTAGCAGAGCTGCTAAAACATGGGGAGTTAGAGAGCACAACTAGGGGGGTACAGCAGCTTAATCAGAGAATGTCAGGGGTTGGAAGATACCTAGAAAGATCACCTAGTCCAACTCCCCTGCCAGAGCAGGGTCATCTAGATCAGGTCACACAGGAACAGATCCAGTGGGTTTGGAATGTCTCCCGAGAAGGAGACTCCACAACCTCCCTGGGCAGCCTGTTCTTCCTTGTGTTTACCTTAAACCTCTTGTGCTCCAACTGACTCCCATTGCCTCTTGTCCTGCAATTGGATGACACTGAGCAGAGTCTGGCTCCATCTTCCTTACAGTTGCCAACTCAAGGTGCCTTGGGGAGCTTGAGAGGGGAGGAAGATCCTCCAGTGAGGCACAACTGTACTGCACAGTGTGGGTCCAAGCATGCACCTGCCAGTGAAGCATCTCCACTGAATCTCAGATTAACCAGCTGTGGGTGTTAAGGAACTTGCTGGCAGTTTTCATGCCCCCTCATGTTGTATCTGTTCACATAGAAGATTAGTCTCCATTTGCTCAGTTAAAGGAAACAATTTTCAGTAATGCTCAAGCTAATATCCGGGCATTTCTGTGACTTGAACTTCAGAAGTCCAGTGGAGGTAGCTACTCTGCATGTTCTCTTTGACTAATCTCTATGATTTGTGCTGGACTGGTTGTGGGTGAGCAGGGAAAGGAGAGCACTGTTTTGTTTTTTTTTCAGTAATTGTATAATTAAATTCATTGATGGTAGGCCAAGAACACTGATCACAAGGGTTGGTGCTGAATCAGAAGGGATACTTGAAATGGCACTCTGTTGATCAGAGACATAATTGCCCTCTCTTTTCCTTTCTTGGCTTATTGGATAGCTGAATTGCTTATTTCATACGTGACTTTGAATGTGACTAGAGCTGTGAATCAGTTATTTGTTGGCGTTCTGCATCTGGCTTATGTTCTGACTTTGCTTTATGAACTGGAGAGGCCATCTCTGTTTTTACTGTGCAGTGAATTCTCTTCAACTCTCCTTGTTGAGAGTGGGTGAAAATGTTTGGCAAACACAGGAATCAATAATTGCTTATTTGCTTCGCTGTTGCTTTTCAGAAGCTTCACTGTCCTTTTTCAGTTTGCACAGATAATCGATGCCTGTCCCCAAATGGTAATTAACAGGGAGAGGGAATTTTGGGGCCTTCCTTCACAAAGTCATCCTGCGACTCTGCCTTTCTGAAACTGCTCCACGGATCGATTGATCTTCCAATAGTTTATATGCAGGCAGTTAGGAAAACCTGATCCTTGTATTTCAAAGTATTCTCTGGTTTGCCAGCTGCTGAAATGCCTGGAGCCTTGTTCATGACAAAAGGCACAAGTGAACTGGAGGAAGGCTATTCAAAGGGATATCAGCACTTGTCTCAGGGTGAGGAATGCACATAGCTTGACCTGCTAAGTTTCATAAAGAAGAGCCTGGATTTTTAAAGGCCTTGTCTACCCTACTGTCTGAAATAGAAAATTAAAAGGAGGGAAAAATACCTTCATGATTACAGTTTTCCCTTGGGAACTATTTAAATTGTGTCTTTCTCATAAGAGAGGTTGTGGCTTCGTTTCTATTTCTGCAGCATGAAAATTCAGATTTGTGTAGCCTGTTTCTAAAATTAAGAATGTTCCAGATGCCGATCTTGGAAGATAAAAACAACTTCCAGGTGCCTGCAATTTGGGGAAGTCCGTGGCTGAATCAGATTGCCATCTTGAGGTGACCTTTTCCAGGAATAGCTGCAGTGGTATACACATAGACTGCCTGCACAGGGTAGTAAGGAGATGGCAAAGCAATATATTTCAATGTAGGAGATGTGTTTTTCTCTATTACATTCCCATCTCAGTAGTTGAAAGGCAGGCTTTCAAAACTCTGTTTTATTCTCTTTGTTCTCTGGATGACAGCACAATTAAAGCACCAAATTACATTGTTCCATAGATAGATGAACCTTAGGTGCAATACCTGCACCCTAAATTATGTACAGATTGTTTGGATTTCAGTGATATGAACTCATGGCAATAAAGTTTATTGAGTGGACAGAATGAAGGGAGGGGAAAAAAAGACTTTTTCTGTTGGACAGAAGGCAGTGTTCTGTAGGCCTGGAATGACATATAAGCTGTTTGGGTATCTAGTGCCTTTTAATGGCTGTTTCCATTAGCAATATAGTTCAGACTGGTGTGTTTGTGAAGCACATCACTGGACTGCCCCGTTTTATTGTTCTTTGCTCTCCATTGTGGACCATCTCAGGTGCACAAATAGGATCCCTTTCAGATGATACTGAATTGGAAGATATTTTCTAGTTACAGATAAATACTAAGTGCATACAACCAGCCAATAGCCAAAGTCAAATCTTCCAGTCAAACTGCCTGCAAATATGTAGTTTGGCTACTGAGGCCTCAGCACCAAGGGCTGACCCTCTTCTGTTGTGCTGTGCAAGGTAAGTCCTGAAACTCAGCAGAATGCTCTAGTAAAGTAAAAATACCTTCTAGTGGCAGAGAGTTAATTTACTGTCTGAACTGAATGATCACCCAAGAAGTGGATCGTGCTTCAGAGCAACCTTTCTCCATGCCAAATAGGCTTGGACTGCAAGGGCTTGGAGAGTTGAAGGAAGGGAGTAGATGGCTACTTTAGTTACAGGAATGAGATGAGGGACTTGGTACTACTGGATGGCAAGGTGTTTTCTTCCTCCATGTGTTTGCTGCTTAGAGAACATGGTTGGGGTGTGAATGTGAAGGTACCTATGAACTTCCCACTCCTGTGTGTGTTGGAAATGGTGAGTTGTTCTTCTGTAGAGCTGCTCAAAGCCAAGAAACAAATGAAATGCCATAGGAAGAGGACGACCAGGAGCAGATATGGGAACCAACTCTGAGGTGCAGAAGCGCTGGAGAAATGCTTCTCGCCCAAAAGCTGCTTCAAAGACAGTTATTCAGGAAGGGGTTCAGGAACTGAGTTTCCTCAATCATTGAGCACTGATCATACCTTCTGAAAACTTTGAAATGTGACTGTAGAATTAATCATTAGTTGAAGTATTTTCCCCAGGATGAAAGGTGTAGCTATGCAGTGGATTAGGCTATCCTTCCACTGTGCCTCTCCTGATGGGTGTAAATGACCTTCTAATACTTGGAGAACTGTTGGAGTTGGATGCTATTAGTTGGCCTAGCAGTGTAGGGCTTGGTGCTCAGGTAGCCTTGCTGTGATAGCCAGATGTGACTCCCTTGCCCTGCCTGTCAGTTTTCATCTCTCTAGTAGAGTTGCTTGAGAAGAATATTTTCTGATGCTTCAACTGCTTGGTTGCAGCATCATCAAAGCTGGCTTATGCGTGTGTGAGGTTACACTTCCATGGAGGTGCCAGCACTCCATTTTTCTTCTCTGTTTCTTCTGGAACCAGGAACATGTCAGGATAACTCCATAAGAGATGTAATGTTGGAATGTGTAGGCAATGTTGATCAGTTGTGATGAAAAACCATGGTGGAACCCTTGCACTCAGTGAAGGTGTGCTGAAAGGCTTGGTGAAGCTCACTGCTGGCAGTAAGGGTCTGTGGAGATCCTGGCTCTTTAAGGGATGCTTCCAACTTGAGAAAAACGTCTAAGACCTCGGTGCCTTTAGCTGTTGAGCGTGTTTGCATTGCCAAGGAGAGGGTGACAGGAGACTAAGGTGAAAACTTGGATTTCTGAAGACTTACTATGGGTAAGTCCATTGTCTTGTATAGAATTGTCTGGAGAGATGGTAAGGTCTGGCAGATGAGCCAGACACCCCCTTCTTTCAATCTATCGTGAGTCATAAATTGACACTAGCACGTGAAATGAGGAAAAAAAAATGAAAACTTCATTATCTCAAAGGCTTACAGTGATGAGTCTAAACAAGTCTTTCAGTCCCTCAAAGCTCCAGATGCCCTCCTTGTTGTTGTTGGGTTATAAAAGGGTTGTGATATAAAAAGGCCTGGTATTGAATTGGAAAAACTGTCCCAAGTCTTTGGCACTGTCAGGTAGATTGCCAGCCCAGTCAGAATGATGGATGCTCTTGGCAATGCACTTGCATCTTTCAGGTTTGCTTTGTGGATGTGTCTTGCTACCTTGTGTTTAGAGCCTTAATATTGACATATTATTTTCTGGAGGGTAATGCAGTCCTTGGTATTCCAGCAATTCTTCTAGTGTCTGTACATTAATGGATCAACAACCAGCACCCACTTGTTTGCCACTGGACATTAATCTGTCAACTCTGTCTGTATAGCTTCATTTCTTGAGCAGGAGGCTAAAGTAGGTGTGTGACTTACAGAAGGGTATTTGTTAAATACTTATATTAACAGAATTTGAATTTGGGACAAGTGGGCATCACTAAATAGCACGACTGAATAAAATTGTGAGAAGAATGTTTATTGTGTTCAAGATGATGATGGTATTAGCAATGATTTTGTGGCATAAAAATGCCTTTTTTTTTTTTTTTTTTTTTTTTTAATATCCCAAAATCAGAGGTGTAAAGGAACAGGTGTTGAAGGGAAGGGGGAAATTTAGTTTTAGCAAAGAATTCAATTGAGCTTTGCTCTCCATGGTTGCATTTACAGTTTGAGCTTTTGGTTTCATGCACCTGCTTGTAGAACTCAACCTGCCAAGCTGAGCTCTACAGGTTGAGAAAGTGAAGCAGCATTTCTAATGGGTGCTCAAATCTCAGAGCAATCTGTGGCCTGAGAGGGGTCCCCCATCTGGCAGTAGGTGCTGGCTTCCTCAGGTGGCTCCCAGTGTCCTCAGCTCAGGTGTGTTTTTCTCTCCTCCGATGGCTACTCGGAAGGAGTTGTAGCCATTTGGTTACTGTTAGAGACTATTAGTTAAATCAGAATCATCAGGCATGATTGAAAACACTCCTGCAGAGTCAGAATTTCTATATTTGGAGTTGCATTGGGAAAGAAAAGAAGCAATTTTCTTTTCTCCTAATAGGCCTTCTTTTCCTTTTCACTACCACTTCCATTTTGCACAGTGCTGGGAGGGCAGGAGTCCCTTGGTGACAGAGCTACTGAATTCTGCAGACCTGGAGCTCAGTGCCAGATGAGATCTCAGAAGAGGTTTTCCAGGCATATATAGAGCTCTGGTGGAAATGTCAGCTCACTGAGGCCAAATTCTGCCCCTCCCCTGCTGTAAATTCTGTTAAAGATTGCCAAGAATTCCATGTCATCCCTTTCAGAAGTATCCTTTATCCCCAGTTGCTTATTTGACTAAAGTCCATATCCGTAGAAGACCTCACATGACTTTCATATTAACAGTGATCATTGTAGAGCCCTGTAACTGTGGCACAGACACGTTTCCCAGACTATAGTTAATGACTAAAGCAATCCTGGGTCACCTTTCACTTGAGATGATAAACTGTGGACACAAGTTATTACAGAGTATTGCTTATTTCATGATGTGGTGTTTGCCTGCTATCCACACAGCTGCTGTTAACCATGAAACTTTTTTTTTAGCGGCTGAAATTCATGTCAAATTTTTTTTTCAGGAGCCTGAAGATCTATTGTCCCAACAGGTCAAACTAAATAGGATTAAATTTAGGATTTTATAAACCCTTCTCATGTTCATTAGTTTTTCCATGCAGAAGAGCCCTCCTTGCTTAGCCACTTGTTGTGCAAAAGGATTACTTTTTAATGGTCTTTGTTGCTCTTTATTGAACTTTCTCTGGTTTGCCTATCTTACTTGAGAAGGTGGAACTAAATAGTGTTGCATATGTGAGCACATAGCAGCTTTACCCAGCTGCATGTTTTCAGTGTCATTCTCTCTTCCTTTGCCACTAATTCTGAGCCTTTAATCTGCTTTTTAACAAACTTTTCTCCCTGTGTGCATGCTTGTGTTTTAATCTACATTGAGCATACCTTTGAAGATACGGTGACCAAAATACTTAGTTAACTTGCAAATTAAGCTGAGGTCAGAACCATCTTGGAGCTAGTATAGTTTAGGCAGTAGATGCTGAATTAAACCACAGCCCAATGTAAGAAAAGGTTAGTGTTTATAAGCCAGTCTCATGAAAGGGAGCATTCATGGATTACCCAAGACTGGGCAGCAAGCCTTGGCTCTGAGACCAGCTTGAAATTAGCTTTTTAAATCTTTAAAAGTAAGGTGGTTTTATTTTTTACTCCACTCTGGGGAGACCCCCCTGGAGCTGCTTCCAGTGCTGGAGCCCCCAGCACAGGAGAGATCTGGAGGGGCTGGAAGATGTCCAGAGAAGGGCCATGAGCATGAGCAGAGGCTGGAGCAGCTTCTGTGAGGACAGACTGAGAGAGTTGGGGGTGTTCAGCCTGGAGAAGAAAAGGTTCCAGGGAGACCTTCTTGTGGCTCCCAGGACTGGAGGGGCTCCAGGAAAGTTGAGGAGGGACTTTTGAGGCTGTGGGGCAGTGCCAGGACTGGAGGGGATGAATGAAAACTAGAGCTGGGTGGATTCAGATCAGCCATGAGGAAGAATTTCTTCCCCAGGAGGGTGGGGAGACCCTGGCCCAGGGTGGCCAGAGAGGTGGGGGCAGCCCCATCCTTGGCAGTTTTTCAGGCCAGGCTGGATGGGGCTCTGAACAACCTGCTCTGGTGGGAGGTTTCCCTGCCATGGCAGGGGGTTGGAACTGGAGCAGCTTTAAGGTCCCTTCCAACCCTGACAATCCTGTGATTCTATGATTTCTAGTATCTTCATCTCCCGTCCCTCAGAGTCGTTGACTCCAGTTGCGAGGAACTGATGTTGGGAAGGCTTTGGGAGCAGACTCCGAGTGTTTGTGTGCAGTGTGGTTTCTCATGCTGTTTGTATAGCTGTTAAGATTGAATGCTTGCTTTCACGTGTCACTGGAGAGCATGCAGCCTCTTGCATCTGCTGTGGGGTTTATGAACAAATGATGCTGTTGGTGACTGTAGAGGTGAAGGACTGTAAAGCATGATTTAATCCTAAAACCTTGCACACACAGACGAACAGCCGCGAGAGGTTTGGGAGGAATTATAAGGCTCTGGTAGCCAGAGCCAATTGCAAGAGAGCTCTTGACTTCATTTGCTGGAATAATGAAGGGCTGATGTTGCACACAAAGTGTTCTTGCTTCTAGAGGCTTATACATCATGGATGTGAAAACAGGTTTCTTGCCAAGGGTTAATGTGATAAGACAACCCTACAATACTATTAGGACTCCCACTGTTTGTGTTACTCATCTTAGCCAGGTAATACTTTTTCTGCAGCAGTTGAATTAAAGGGGCTGTCACCTGTGGAACGGGTATTTGTAACAATAAATAATGAAAAATACAGATGATCATTAAGTTACAAATTTTATGATAGTTTATAAAAATGTAATTTGTAATTATAGCAATAAATATAATTTATGATTAAGTTTTAGTTCTAAGTGCCCTTAAATAGAAGTTACAGTAATGAAGCAGTGTTGTAGACTGCTCTATTCCTGTATTCAGCATAGTCCTGCAGAATCAATTGTGAAGCCTAATGTTGAACTAAAACACCAGTGAATTGAGTTTTAATAATCTGTAGACTATTCTTGTATGTAGGGGAGAAGCCAAGAAACCTCTTGAAAGTTCCCATCTGATCCCTGTTTGTTTTTTACCTCCATCACCTGTATTTTGTGATAAAATGACACTGGCTGATTAGCTGAAGCCACTTAAAATTCAAAGTGAAGTTGCTTTTTATAGTCAAGTATGTCTCTAGCTGTGGAATATACTGTGTCTTCAACTGTACAATACAAAGCAAATGAGGTCAATACGCTCGAGAACTAGTAATTTGGATTCATAATTATTTGGGGGACAGGGGGGAGCAGTCCTTTCAGAGGAAATTAAGTGGACAGCATATATGTAATTCCAGAATTATAACATTATAGGAGAATTTGGAATGCACACACAAAATTACTGCATTTGTTCATACTTTTATCCTAGATATAGGACAACAGTACTTAATCATTATGAGGAAGATGCAAGTAACTAGCTGTTTCTACTTTAAACTGCTTGATTCCTAAGAACTTCAGAGAAAATCCATTGCTATCCTTAATCACACTGCGGTCCTAATAAAATAAGCTTAATACCAAAACTGCTGTCATGGTTGCAAAGGAATATTTTTGGACGAAGTTTAGAGTGTGAGTGCACATAATTACACAGAGGAAATGCCACCTCTTTGGTTCTGTGGAAACTGGGAAAGCTAGTAGTCATGTAATTAATTATCCCTTAGTAATTTTTCAGGTGGGCCATGATGAGATTTCTGAGAGTAGCCTAACTACCATCAGAAAAGATTTC
>JAOEGS010004753.1:0-45792 GCA_025447755.1 Corythornis vintsioides | reverse complement strand
CTAGGGAAGGGTTGTAGTCCCAGGGGGCGGGGGCGGGGGGGTGGGGGGGGGGGGGGGGGGGGGGGGGGGGGGGGGGGGGGGGGGGGGGGGGGGGGGGTGCAAGGGGATGTCCTCCCACAGCTGCTCCTTGGGCATTGATCCCCCATGTCCTTGGAGTGCTCTTGAGCTGGAGCCCAGACATGGGGCAGGGGGAGGCTTGGTGCCACCAATCTGCCACGGTGAGACCCCCACTCCCCTTCCCTTCATAGATGACTCTCAACCCTCAAGAGGTGGCCACCCCAGAAATCCATCTCCCAGGTAGGTACCCCAGTATTTTGGTGGAAGTGCCCCAGTTGGCTCAGCTGGGGCTGTTTTTGGGGGTTGTGAGACCCTCCACTGGCTATGCCTCTCCTCAGGAAGTATTGACCTGGCGCAGTCCCTGGTGCAGGACATGGAGTTGCTGCCATGGGTGTTGCAGCACTGCAACATCTCTCCCAGTGATCTCAGGCCCCCAGATCCATCCTGGGCTCCTGCAGGTGGGACTGATCCTGCTGACAGGCTGCAGGTTGGGTGACCCATGGGTGGGTGCCCCCCAGCCCCTTCCCACTGGTGATTTCTCCTCAGGGAACAACCCCCAGCAGGATGCCCTTCTCCATCCTCACCTAGACCCCAGCCAGAACCACTGTCCATCCCCACCGGTGTTCCAGCAATGGGTTCCTCCTCAGGAGCAGCCCACCTTGGATGCCTACAGTCCCCCAGCCCCCATGCAGCTGGGGGAGGCACCGGGTGGGTGCTGTGGAACCAGCCGCAGGGGTGGGAATGCCGTGGCAGGGTGGGATGGGGTCAGGGTGCTGCCACATGTGTCCTGCACCAAAGCAGCTCCTCTCCCCCCCAACTTGTGACACCAACACCGCTCATCTCCTGCTGCAGGGGCTGTGCTGCTGCCGTGCCCCCTGCCTGAGGTCACAGTGCCTGTGCAGGCCCCAGAGGATTCCGTGCTCTTTGCCCCCACTGCCAGCCCCGCACCGCCACCGCCACCGCCACCGCCAGAGGGCGACACAGGTGAGGGCTGTGAGCTAGTAACAGAGATAAATAATTCTTATTATCAATAATAAATATTCTTGCTCAGTATTACGTATGGTAATGTTAAATAATTGCTAGTGCAATTGTTAATTGTAAACAAAAGTCTCGTGTGGAATTATTATTAATTGTTGTGATAGTGTAATAATAACTGTTATAATGTAATAAACAAATAATGTCTTCTCCCAGGTAACAAGCAATAGGACAAGACGAAACAGCATCAAGTTGCACCAGGGGAGGTTTAGGTTGGAGCTGAGGAACAATTTCTTCCCCACAAGGGTTGTCAAGACCTGGCCCAGGCTGCCCAGGGCAGTAGTGGAGTCCCCATCCCTGGAGGGGTTTCAAAGACCCCTATGGAGATGTGGTGCTGAGGGACAGGGTTTAGTGGTGGGATTGGCAGTGTTGGGTTAATAGTTGCAGTTGATTATTTTAAAGGTCTTTGCTAACTGACATGATTCTACAATTGATGACATCATCCCCATCCTAGACTTCCTTCATGTCAGCATCTTCTACCGCGGGAAGCTCTTCCACGAGGAGGAGGTGAGGGCTGCCCAGTGCCTGCTGGCCTATCAGCCCTCGGACCCGGCCCTGGCCCAGCGCCCAGGATCCCTGGTGCGCTTCCCCAGCCCCACCAAGGTGGCCGATGTCAAACAGCGGCACTTCACCGAGAAGCTGCTGTGCAACGCGGGGCTGCAGCTGGAGCAACACGCCCACAAGATCTACGCCACACGCCTGAAGAAGTGCAAGGTCTTCTGGGCCCTGTCCCAGCAGCTGGAAGGTGTTGAGGAGCCACCGTACAACGTGCTCGACCGGGACCAGGCAACGCTCATCTTTGACTTCAATGAGTTTTGTACAGGTGAGCAAGGGTTTGTCCCTACCTGATGGTGGGTTTGGGGTTTGTGGGAGGTGGCTCCAAGATGTCACAAACATCTGAACCTTCTGAACTTGTCCATGGCTCCTGGACTCACCCCAAAACTGTCCTCTGTCTCCCCTCATAGAGCTGAGGGACTTCCGCAATGGCCAAAGACGGAGGTCCCCCGACTTCACCATCTATCTCTGCTTTGGGCAGTGCTTCTCTAATGCCAAGCCCAAGGAGTCCAAGCTCATCCTGGTCAAGGTGCAGGGGCCTACACCCACCACTACTCCACTACTGCCCAGGGAGGGGGGCCTCCTGCGGGATGGGTGCCTGAAGAGGGGGACCCTTGGGGTTCGTGGGGTTTAGGTTTAGAACCTTGGGGGTTCTTGGAGGGTTTAGGGAGAGGGACACCATAAGGGGACAGAGTACCCAAGGAGGGAATACTCTTGGAGAGCTGAGGGAACTGGGTGACAGGGGAGGGAAGACTCCTAGATGCCAGAGGAGATGGAGAGGCTGGGTGCCCAAGTAACAGGACCATCAGGGGCTTGGGAGAAGGACCTGGGTACCTATGGAGGGGGCCCTTTGGGGAGCAGGAGAAATATGGGGAGGGGGCCTTTGGGGGCCAGGACTCCAGGGGAGCAGAAATACCTGGGGGCCGAGCAGGAGTGGGTGGGAGGCAGCTGCATAGGGCTGGGGACCCTCAGGGGTTTAGGGAGCTACAGGGTTCCAAACACTCCTTCCTCTGCTCCAGAAGGCCATGGTTGGTGGGAGGGGGGGGGGTGTTGCATCCACATCAGGCAGCTGTCCCCAGCCCTGCCCATAACTCTGAGGGTTCTTCTGCAGCTGGTGCCCAAGTTCTGCGAGTACTTTTATGAGAAGGTGCTGCAGGAAGGAGCCTCCTCCCTCGACAGCGGCACCGTCAGCCTGCAGCTCTCTGACTCCTTCAGCCTCTTCGAGCTCATCGAGCACTACAACATGCACCCGCCCTCCCCATTCCCCGGCCACCAGCTGGCAGGGGACCACTGGCCAGCGGGGGCTATTTGAACTGGCATCCCCCAGGAGTGCCCTGGGGGGATGTCTATGGTGGGGATATTTCCTCCTCCACTCCCCCATCCCAAGGTCAGCTTCACTAGCTGGTCCTGGAGCTAACCCGGGGTTTGTCCCCTCCCTCAGCTGCTAATGGGGGGTTTTGTGGAGCGTGGGCAAGTACAGATTTCTTTTCTTTGGTTTTTCTTTGTTTAAATACATGTATAGAAAGGTGCTTCCTGTTCACTGATGTTGCCTTGACATCTGCTTCTGCTATCAGCCTGAGACCTTCGCATCCCTTCCATCCCCTAAGCCCTTGGGGGGTCAGTCAGTGGCCAGCCTTGTCCTAGAAAAGCCCCCCAGGCAATGGTCTTGTTCTGGGTGCTTGTCAGCACTTTGTCCCCTTACTTTTGCATAAATGAGGTGGTTTCTGACACGAAAAGGGATGATCCATTTCTTGATGCATTTATTTCCATGCATTAAGGTCACAAATGTGACTTGCGACGTGTGTTGAGGACAGCTTGGCCTTGGCTGAACAAAACCCAGTCTTCGGCAGGTGCCTCCACACTGGCCTAGAGCTACTCACTTGAGATGTTCTGGAAGAATAAGGAAGTAATTACAACACGAGGCACCCAGAGCCCAGCTCTGGGGCACAGAGGTGGTGGTAACTCAGCAAGGAGCATGGTTACAAGAGCACGCTCAAAAATGGGGTGTCCCCTCCCTGGGCCGGAAGCAGCTGCTTCCCTTCATTCCAGGAATGGTAGACACTGGGCAAGGGAAGGTGGGAGCCTCCTTACCTGTCGATTGACCTGGATGCTGCTGGTCCCGAAGGTGGTGGTGCCATAGCTTGTCACATAATAGTGAGTAGAGGGCTGGGCTGGGGGCTCCTCCAGCTGCATGGGCACTGTGGGCATGATGGGACACCATCAGCACCTCAGCTTCACTAAACCCTCAGCCCTCCTCCCCCCGAGCACTGGTGGAGCACAAACACAAGGGCACTGGGCTCACCTTTAGGCAGGAGCAGCTCTGCGCCAAAGCGGTGCCCGCACACCCCACAGGTTTTAACCTCTTCCTTCGTCCTGTGGAAGAAAGACCGGCGAAGGAGCAGGAGCTGTTCTCAGCACTTCCCATGGAAGACAAGGCCAAGGTGATGGAAAAGGCTTTCCCTTTCCACCCTGACCTGAGGTTCCACCACAGGTGGGATGGCTGCTGCCTTTCCAGGTGCTCAAACACCTTTCTCTCTTCATGAAACAGGGGAGGGGGAGTGGATGTGTACAGTTTGTGTCTGAGCTTCAGACTCCCCACTTTTTCAGCTCGCTTTCCATGCTCAACTTTACATCACATGTGGGACAGGGGCTGCTATGGTCAGGAGGAGGGCAACGTAGTGCCCAGGAAATTCCACAACCAACCTCACATGGCTTTTAGAAGCTGACCAGCCCCGCCAGCTTTGCAGTACCAACCAGCCCTGAGCTTTGAGGAGGCTCAGCACATACATACATGGTGTTGGTGCCATCCATGTCTGGCCAGATGAGTTCCGCGGGGCAGCCGCCTGTTCGGCAGGGGGTCTTCACACACACGTGCAGCCCCGGCCACTCCTCAGCGAGCTTCTGCACGATGAACACCACTGCCATAAGGAAGTCCCAGGCAATCTGGAAACCTTCAATGCAAAAGGAGAATGTCTCACAGTCACCTGACCATGGCATCCTAGGAGGTGCTGTGGTGATGTTTCCAGCTTGCCAGATCACAGATAGAATGGCTGGGCCAGCTCCATTTCTCAAGGTAACCAAGGCCAATCAGCCTTCAAATGCAACACTGGGAGTTATTTCCAACATGTTGAAAGAGCTCCCCAACTCCTACAGCCCTTTTGCTTATCCCTTGGAGACCTGGCCTCTGACTGTGCTCTGCTGACCTTATGGGAAAGGATGACCCATTTGTTCCATGAGAAGACTGAAAATTTTACTTTCCACTGTCATGTGATACCTTGAGAGGAATCTTGACCAGGCTACATGGAGAAAGGGTAAACCTTTAATTTAACTGCTGGTGGACCTTGGCCAGACTGGGACATGTGGCAGAGGCTTAAGGGATGCTCTACCTGGGTGGGAGGAGGTGGCAGAAGTGCACTAAGGAGAGACATGTCGTTGGGAGTCATGAACTGAGGTTCAAGGGATCCTTACCTGTCCGTCCTGCTGGCTTTCTGCACCGGAGCTCAAGGTAGCTGTAGGCCCTCTGGTTATTCTCTTTGATCAGTAGAGGTTTGCCATTGCATATGAGCAGACAGGTCGCCTTGGCCACCCAGTGTGTGGAATAGAAGGAGCAAGCTTTCACCAGGAACCTGCAAAAGGATGGCCCACAGCTTTCACCACCCCTCTCCCAGTGTATCACTAATGGGAGTGCGCAGCGAGGCACAGGGTGGCTGTGAAAAACAGCAACCCAAGTTCAGCAGAAGCAGACACCAGATGAGGACCCTGCCCTACTGAGAGCTCACAAGCAGCAATACCAGCCTCTTAAGCCAAGAGCTGCTTGCCAGAGTTGCCCATCTGACTTAGTTTGGGCTGGGGTGGAGTTAATGTTCTTCCCAGTAGCTGGTGTGGGGCTGTGGTTTGGATTTGTGATGGAAATAAGGCTGGTAACTCATCAACTGGTTGCTGGTAAGCACCTCTTTTTCATGTACGTCACATGGTTTTTGCGGGGCTTTAATATTTTTGGTGATAGTTTCCTTTCCATTACATTTTTTTAAATTGTAATCATAATATTTCAATTATGAAACAATTCTTGTCTCAGTTCATGAGTTCCCTCACTTTTACTCTTCCAATTTTCTGCCCCATCCCACCTGGGGGGAGCAAGTGACTGGCTGGTTGGGGCTGAGCTGCCAGCTGGAGTTAAACCACAGCACCATCAAATAAAACTCTGGACACAAGAACCCCATAGGTACAGGAGACTTTCTAGAAACCAGAACAGACCCAGCACCCATGGAAACTGGACCATCCTCAGCTGGGATTGGGAGACCTCTGACTGCCTGGATGGGCAGACTAGCCACAAATCACCTCAGATGGAAGGTAAACCAGGAGGAGTGTGGTCTTCACTCACATCCAGGCAGTGAACATCAGATTTGGTCACCCAGAGCTCCACACACCTGTGGTGGAGCTGAGAAACTGCCCTGGTCTCCTGAGTCCTGGCCTCATGCTGCAGCTGACGAGGTCTCAACATCCAAGGGCTTGCCAACAGTGATGCCAGTGCTGGGCCGAGCAAACCCTCAACCACACAGCCTTGTGGGAGGCTGGACACCCTGGCTTACCTCTGGAAGAAACCCTCAGGTATTTCGGGTGAGAAGTAGGCACGGATGTGAAGGTCCTCAGGGTGATCTCCTCCCCACACCTCAGAGACCTCTTCGGTCTGGTTCAGATAGGTTGGGAACAAGTACCAGGGCTCTCCTTGGCCCCGCGTTGTCTCCCACGGCTTCCCGGGCACAAACTCACTGGCCTGCGGGTCGAGCGCTGTGACGTGCCTGACCTCCAGGCACAGCTCAAAGTGCTGGAGGAGGCTGAAAAGCTTCCCTCGCCCTCGGTGGGGTCTGTGTCCCATGATTTCCTCAAAGACATCCCACATCCCTTCCGAGCAGAGCTGGTGCTTCACCAAGGCACGCACGGCCCGGTGACACAGCATTGCCTTTGACTTGAAAGTCCACACCCAGTTGGCTCTGTCTCTGATGGTGGCGTGTTCCCCGATCAGTGTGTCCACAGAGATGCTCTCGAGCTGCTGGACTAGGTG
Source organism: Corythornis vintsioides (assembly GCA_025447755.1). NCBI lineage: Eukaryota > Metazoa > Chordata > Aves > Coraciiformes > Alcedinidae > Corythornis > Corythornis vintsioides. The sequence continues at coordinate 39,083 of JAOEGS010004753.1, read as the reverse complement.
GTACCTCACAAGGAGCTGGAAGAGGAAACAAGAGGTGGCACTGAGAGGATCCCAGTGAAACTGCAGAGCTTGGACCCTACAGAGAGGATGGTCTCAATCCCCACCTCACCTTGAACATAGTTATTAGGAAGGTAGGCTGGAGAAAAACAGTGCTTTCCAAGTGCTTGATCTCCTCATACCACACAACAAGCCCGACACGGTGGAGGTACCGCAAGATATCCTGGAGAAGCTCTCTGCCCAGGTCAGCCAGATGCTTGTACTGGGATAGTTTGCTGAGCAGGTACTGGAGGTCCATCATGCCTGGAGGGAGACACAGGAGCTCAGCAAGCATCTCTCAGATGCCAGCATTCCAAAGCAGATGCTTTAGAGAGCCAACAAACACCAACAACACCCAAAATCACTCTTGAGAAGCAGCTGGGACCAGCAGGATGCTTGGTGGTTGTGGCCCAAAATGCTTTGCCTATTGTCAACTGTCCCACTGATACCCTGCAGCTTCTGTGGTCTTGGCTCAGTGGTGCCAATAGACTTCCAGGACATCACCAGAGCATCTGAAGGACGAGGTGAGTCCTGGTTTGTGTCATTGTTAGACAGCAGGTTTGTTCTGAGCCAGACAACCTCAGATTCCCAGTTAAACCTCAGAGTGTTGTTCAGTCACACAGCAAGATGGGCAACAAAACCTGCCCTAGCTTCACAAAGAAATGTTTGCTCCTCATTCTCTAATCCTACAGAGAGGTCAAGGGAGCCAAGATGACACGAGGTGCTAGAGGTGTTCATACCTGCTTTAGGTACACGGCAGAGGAGCTGGGGCTTCCTGATGGACCTGCTAACTCAAAGGAGACAGGGAAAGGGGAGCAGCTGAGACTACTCTGGTGAGTCTGCTCTGCTCTGAGGAGACACCCCTGCAGTGCTGGGTCCAGCTCTGGAGTCCTCAGCACAGGAGAGACAGGGACCTGTTGGAGTGGGGCCAGAGGAGCCCCAGCAATGCTGGGAGGGCTGGAACCCCTCTGCTGGGAAGCCAGGCTGGGAGAGTTGGGGGTGCTCAGCTTGGAGAAGAGGAGGCTCTGGGGAGACCTTCTTGTGGCCTTTCAGGACTCAAGGGGCCTATCAGAAAGATGGGGACAGACTTTTTAGCAGGGCTTGTTGGGTGGTGGTTTTAAAATAAAAGAGGGAGATTTAGACTGGAGAGAAGTAAGAAATTTTTGACGCTGAGGGTAGTGAGAGCCTGGCCTATGTTGCCCAGAGAGGTGGTCGATGCCCCACTCACCATGGCCTGACATCTCCTCACTCTGGGCAATATCTATGATGGCAGCTTCCACCTGCCTGTAGACAGGCGGCAGCACTCGGACAACCTCAGGAAAGAGCTCCTCATTCTTCACATGCTGCAGAATAGTGGCCTCGAGCTGTTTGATATCACAGTGATTCGTACAGTTGACAGCAACTAAGTTTAAGATCTGGAAGAGAGAAAGCACACACCAGAGGGGTCTTTCAGCCTGCAATTGAAGGAGGGACCTAGTGCCAAGGAGGTCACCTGCGTCCATGGTTCACACAACCGTCTAAGCTTCAGAGAGTGCTTCCTTCACACCTTTGCTCTACATCTGTTCCCAGAAAACCACCTGGGGATGGTGAATGCCCCCTCAGACTCCTCCCCAGGCACTTGTTACAGGTCACAGGAGGAGATGCCCATCATGGTCACAGCCAGGGTTTCCCAGGACCACCCCAGCCCCAGGGTGTTGCTGCAGTAGCAGCCTGATGCTTCAGCACCAGATCACCATCAGCAGTAGCAGCTGGGCTGCCAGAGACACAGACAGCAAAGAACCAGGATAATCTCAGCCCTACGGTTAACGTGCAGCTCTCCATCTCCTTCAGCCTCTCCCACTGGTCCACGTAAAACTCAGGCTCCTCACTGCCCTCCAGGTTGTCGATGAAGTGAGCGAGGTTGTTTTTTCTTTCTGCCAGCATGGCTGAGATCCTGGCCATGATGTCGTGCCTCTTCTCCTCCACTTCCTCCTCTTGACAGCAGTCCACATGGGTTCCGACAGGAAGCACCACTGAGTTTGGGACCCGCATGGACAGGTTGTTGATCCAGAAACCAACAAGCTCCTTGAAAGTCTCGTCGTTAGTTTGGTACCTGGGAAGAGAGACAAAAATCCCAAGTTCACATCCAACCCATCTCCAGCCAGCTCCCAGCAGCACAGTCCTGACCACTCAGCCAATGCTGTCCCAGGGGATTATTGGAGGAGAGCTCATCTCTCCTAAGCTGTCATGGGCTGTATTCAAGCTCTTCCTTATGTTTCTCATTCTTAAGCTATGGAGTGTAGCAGAGTCTGTCCCTGCCATAGATGGGAGCATTCCTCTGTACAACCACAAAGCCCAGTCTTGATGCTCCCTCCACATTCAGGGAGCACCAGAAGATACAGAAGGTTTCGGAGGGGTATCTCCAAGGCAGAAAGCAAAGCTGTTTAGATAGGGATCGATTGAGTTAATGATGATTTAACCCCTCAAAAGAGATAACTTTGGTAAGGTGATGACAGATCTAGTGGCTTATTATGAAGAGCAATCTACAAAAGAGGGAAAGGGAGAGCTGGCTACTCTAGCAGTGAGAAGACCAGGCATGGAGGTCCACCAGGCATGGAGATCCACCAGAAACAATGTGAAAACAACACAGAGGAGAGCTTCCCAGCCCCTTTTTTACCTCTCCCACTCAGAAGACAAACCAGCTAAACACTTACATGTGGAGATTGATGACAAGGATGACGAGTGCCTGCGGGGTGATGAACACGTGGTGAGTCATGTAGTATTCCAGCTGGCCAGCAAAATCCCAGAAGAGAAACGTGAAGTCCTTGATCCGGAACTCACTGATCTCTATCCCAACCGTTCTCTCTTCCTTGGGCACCAGTTTGGTTTGCCCTTGCTTCAGGCTTTTGCAGATGGTGGACTTCCCTGCCAGTGAGGCCCCCAGGAACATTGTCTTGACCCTCTTCTCCTCCTGCCCTGTACTGTGTTCAAGTTGGTTGAAGTAGTTCCGGATCTGCTGGATGCCACCAGCACACACTTCACTGGGTGGCTCCCGGAGGGGGTTCCCGTTGCCCTTGAACATTTTCAGGGACTGTCCCTGGAAGAGCTCCCTGGGGAGTTGGCGAAGGGCATTATTCTGCACGTGGAGCTCCTGTAAGTGTGCCAGCTGCAGGATGGGCTGGGGGAAGGTCCGGAACAGATTGTTGGAGATATTGAGGTACTGAAGGCTGACCTGACAAGCTTCCAGGTCCCTGGGGAGGGCACTGAGACGGTTGTTGTTCAGTCGCAAATGTTTAAGCCTGGGGAGATGGGAGAAAACCCCTTCGGGGATGACCCGGATTTGGTTCTGATTCAGCTCAAGCTTCTCTAACCACACCAGGCTCTGGATTTCACTGGGAAAATCCACAATCTCATTTTTGGACAGTATCAGCTTCTTCAGGTTGCATAGCTTAGAAATGCCAGTGATACTCCTGAGCTTGTTCCTGTCGAGGTCAAGGCTCTGCAGCATGGGGTTGCTCAGGACCCCTGGCGGCAGCACGCGCAGCCGCTGCGTGGAGAGGGTCAGTTCCTGCAGACCACCCTCCTGCTCCTGACCTGGGTGCATGGAAAGGGGAAAGTGGTTAAGAGACTGTTGTCCTTTAGGTTGCAGACCACTTTTTCCCTTGAGCTCTGCACAACTTTAGGGTCACTTTGGTCCAGAAGGCAAAGCAGAGGCAAAAACATGGGAACTGGTTGAACAGTGTGACTGCTGCTGCTCCTGCTAAAGCAGCTCTGGTGTCCTCTCAAGAGAGGAACCAAAGCTGAGCACAAACGATCTTGGCTAGGCCTGAAGACATGGGAAGAAATGGTGGCCACCATAAATCGACCTGTAGCCCAAGTGCCATGTTAAGAGCTGTGCTCTTACCCAAGCACTGAGATTTCCAGCCCCAGATGCATCTACCCCAAAAGCAGCAGGCTGATCCCAGCAGTGGGCTGGCAGGACAGGGCCTACACCAAGGAGAGCTGCCTTCCAACTAACTCACCCAGCCCACCCCTGGCTCTTGACCACAGTTGGGGAGATAGGATGAGGTCAAGGCCAGCGAGTTCAAACACTTCCTCTCTCACATCCTCCCCTTGCTCCAGCTGTGCACTGCCATTCCTGAGAGTTGCTCCTAGCCCCTGGAGAGCAGGGGAACACGCAGGGACAGCGCCCACTCCTCCCAGGACAGGGTGAAGAAGGAACATGGCCATGGCTGAGAGCATCCCCAAAAGTAGGAGGTTCAAAGCAGAGAGATTTGCAGGTGAGAAGAGCTCCAGTGGGATGTGGCTCTCATGATGCCAAAACAAAGCATGGTCAGATTTGCTTTCCTCCCCCTCATTTCACTTCCTCAGCAGATGCTGAGCATGGCATCTCCTTGCGCAAGACCCTCCACTCAGGACTGACTCATCCCCAGTTCTCACCACCTAAGCTGGGACATGCAAGAGCCCAGCATGGAAAGGAGCCTTCACATCTCCCAAGCCCTGGCCTCTCTTTGGGCACCATTAAAGACAAGCCAAAGGACTCCCACCCCCACTCAGAAGCAGAGTGGCAAAGACCCAGGGCAGCTACTCACAGACTCTGGGCTGGGTCATGGCCCTGCAATGTGGCTCCAGCTGGATCCTTTTGCTCGCTCGGCCTCCCCCTTTCGTTTCCTCCTTGCGTTTCGCTCCCCGCCTCCCCGAGCTCTGCCTGGGAACCCCACCCTCTCTTTCCCCATCCATTCTCAGAGCAGCTCCCAACAACTCAAGTACATCTGCCTAGATACCAGGGCCATGGGTAGGTCCCAAAAGCAGCTCTGAGATCACCTACAAGATGAAGATAGTGACAATGGAGCTCCTGGGAATTTAATTTGGGAATTTAAAGCAGTGAATCATTTGAGGAACAGGACAGACTGACATAATCTTCCTGGTCAATAATGTAGTGCTTCTATCACTGGCTAAGGTTTGCTTTTCATACCACTTTTTCATTCACACAGGCAGGTTGTTCCAGAGTCATTCCTGATACATCCAGAGGTGTCCCATTTTCAGCTTAAGTGTATTCACTGGATCATGTTCTCCTGCTTTTCTGCCAACAGCTCTTTTAGAATTTCTGAACTTCATTTTGTCAAGAACTCGACCAGCCATGTCTATAGTTACAGCCCACACGCCCTAGCTGGGTATATATTACAGCCACAAGTTTAAACTGAAAGCTTCTTTTCCAGCTATTCTTCTGTGGTCTTATTGAGCCTTTATTCAAAAAACCTTCAATGAAACGCCAAAATTTTCAACCCCTTACACCCCCCTGGGGCTGCATTTCCATAGGGAAAGCAGAGCCAAGGACAGTAACTCCACAGGGCTCAAGACACACCCAGAAACCCTTCTGTAGGAGAGTGAATGATGGGAGTGGAAGCATTGTGCCAGTCCAGACAATACTGGTATAGTGGTTTAAACAAAAATTGTCCCCAGATAACCTACTTGGAACTACAGCCAGAATTATAAAAAGCCAGGGATGAAAACCAGAGTTCACTGGGGAGTTAGGAAAACCAGCAAGGATCAAAGGTCTTGCTGTTTGCAAGTTGTTTTGTTGGGTTGTTTGGTTTTTTTTCCCAATAAGCATAGGCAAAAAGATCTGCAATTACTTGCTTTGTAAAACTAATCCCAGAGTCCACCTGTTTCCTCTTTGAGGAGAAGCAGCAAGAGTCCCTTGAGGAGGCCAGTATCCCTCATCCCAGACATCTGCTCCAACAGGCCATGCACATCCCATCCCTGGTGAAGGGAAAGCCAGTTTCTAAGTTGGAACTCACTGGTTTTCTCAGCTTCCCTGTTAAACATCTCTTCCCTAACATGGTTAGATGAGGAACGATGGTTTTGTTCAGGTTCAGGGGTGCTGTAGTTCAGGTATCACTGGAAAGAGGGGCTGCTCTGGGGTACACATGGACAAGGAGTGCTTTTTCAGAAAGCAAGATGAAGTCAGTACCTGAGCTGGACTCCTTTGCTTCTCAGTAGGAAAACCAGTGCTCCCACTGAAGAGAGGAACAGCTACTTATCCATCTCCCATCCCCTCCTAGAAACACAGTATTCCTGATGCAGGAGCCAAGCACACAGGGTTAGAGAGAACAGCCAGGGTAAGAGGCAGCTGCAAGACAAACAACGACACCTTCTATAGGACTAAAACCATTCAAAATAACTTTATAAATTCTGTCACATTTCTGCTTTGTACATCAGTTCAACCCTTTCCCTCCAGCTTGGTACTGGAAATTCACAACACTTGCTCTTTGTTTCTTTTTGTTTGTTGTTTTTCCTGAAAGGCAGACACAAAACCAGCCATCAGTGCATTATTTACAGAAGTGCAACACAGTCTCCCACCCTGAAATTAAACCTGTCACTAACGAGATACTTCCAACAGAACGCAAATAAACACCACGGGTTTGAGCAGTGTTTCTGAAGTCAGTTTATAAAGGTTCTCATTTCTGCAATCCCCAAAGGACAGAGCAAAGTAAAGCTTCGCTCACCATCGAACAGGCTAAAAATACAACGTTTCAAGTATGAAATCAGAAATTTCTAAAGACAATCTGAATTTAGATAAATAAACACAAGGGAACAGTACACAGCTCTCCAGAGCCTGCCTAGGAAAAGTGACGTCCAGTTTGAAACTTTTAGCAAGACGGGTGCACGGCCCAAAAAAGTGATCCAAGGAACCCTGAAATGGCAGCAATCTGGGAGTTCCAAACACTCGTGGCTCCTGCGCTCGCCCTCAAATTACTCTGCTGGTCTGAGGCGTCTGATTGTTTATTTAGTTCTACATCTGTAGGTAATCTCCCCACAAACAAAACAAAACCTAAACAAAAAAAAGCAAACCCAAAGAACCCAGGTTCATTCCCATATGGAAACAATTCAAAAGAAGGTTCTGCAGGTAAGTCCTGTTCTCCTCTCGCCTCGCTGCACTGGGTTTCCAGGGAGGTGCAGCTCCAGGTCTGTTGCCTCTGGCTCAGCATCCACAGCCAGGACACGCTCGGTCTGAGCCATGCCAGCTGGAGCTTTGCTCTCAGTTCTCCACCTCATGTGCATCTTCACCATCGGATTTCTTGTGTTTCCTCATGTGTTTGTATTTTTCCACGTATGCCTTCACCAGATTGGCCACCTTCATGGGGTTGATCTCTCCACTTTTGCTGTGGCAGATCTGTGAGGGATTAGACAGGCATTTGGTCAATTAATGGCATCACAGCAGTTGAGGAAGGCAAGAGACAAACAATGGAGAAGCCCTGAGCTCCCCAGAGCCACCGATTCCTGCACAGGCCCTGGGGTCTCACAGCAGGATACACAGAGCAGAAAACTCAACAAGAAGAGCAGTATTTCAAGTATTCCAGAAGTGTTCCAGGGCTTATCTACTGAGCACCAACTGAATGCAGAAGCATCTCTGAAAGCAGAATTATTCCTTTTTACTATAGGCTTTTCCATCCAGACAGTTTTACACAATACATGGTAACCAAGGGTTGATTTCCCATTTTTTTTTATGATTTTGAGGAAGTGATTCTCAGATCTAAAGAATCTGGTAGTTTTGAGAGCCCATTTTGAGCAGGGGGAGAAAGAGAACAGACCATACAAGTAATTTTATCAGCATTCAGGGAAGAGTTCACAGCAACTTCAGCAGCCTGTGGTGTTGCTCAGTTCTCCAACTGACTACACTTGAGGTTCAAACGGGTCACGTAGAAGATGTGAGATGGCAGCCATTAGCTCAGGAATTTTGATTTCTCATAGAATTTCTCAGTGATAACAAGTGCAAAGCAAAGGATAAAGTTCTTGGGCCTCTCGTTCTCTCATATTTAATTGCCTTGACCACAAGAGCATTACTTGCTCTTGCAAGACAACAGGTCTTTTTTTAGCCACCATCCAGTCAGCACTAAGATTTGAGACAAAAAGTCAACATCAGCCGAATTGCAAAGCCCTCTTCCAAAGTTCAGGGACATCACAGGTGCTCAGGGAATTCACGCACCAAGTATTTTCTCACTTTATCAGAAACAGCCTGACAATTCTGGCCAAAGTTATTAATTAGAGAGATTTGCCCATTCTTACCCAAGGCCCATACCACAGGAACACTTCAGCTCAGGCAGCTGAAGCTCAGTGATGTTCTAGACCTCTGAGAAGGAGCAGCCTGACTGTTCTCAGCAGCAGCACTGCTCGGTCCTGCTTAAAGCAGCTATTTGTTTCACTGTCAGACTGGGGAGCTTCAGTCCAAAGATCAGCAGGGAACAACTGAAGCTGGTAAGTGTGGGCCAAAGCACCACCACTCACTGAGTGCTCCACACAGCTCCTGGTCCCTGCTGCAGTTCACTGCCACCTTCCTTACCTTCTGCACTGCTTTTCGAAGAATGCTCTTGTACTCCTCCTTGGTGATCTCCCTCTTCTGGTAAAAAGGTTTAATAGCAAGTTTCACTTCTTCCACAGCCCTTTCTTGCATGTGAAGCTTCTTCATGTACTGCACAGCAAAGAGAAGTTAATTACCTTGTGCTATCTTGGGAATGGTTTCAGGATCTGTTTCTCTTGAAAAGCTCTAACAATGGAAATACTCATTTCACAGTTTCAATGACCCAAGTAAAGTGAACCTCAATAGGGTTTCCTTTACTGGGAACTGCAGGCTTGAAACAAATACCAGTCTGTTCTAGGAGGAACTTTTGTTTTATGTAATATTTGCTCTGCATCTTAGAGGACGTGTTTTAAGCAAGTGACTACAATGTCCACTTATTAATTCTGGTCTCCTCCTTCCCTTCCAAGTGCTCTGAAGTAAACAACCATCCATCCAAAGGCAACAGCAAGTCACAGCTGTGAATCTGAAGCTTCAGGCAGCTCTAAAGGCATTCTGAGACGTGCAGAGTTGCCTATAAATTCAGGATTACAGATGACATCGGAACATAGTCTATCAAAACAAGTTCATAAAAAATGCTCCTCATAAATAGTGGTTTGGTGGGAAAAGTATCTTATGGTTTTGTTTTCTGTGAAAGAGTAAAATAACTGAGAAGTTTTTTGTTCTTGTCTTACCATCCACTGTGCTTACAGCAAGCCCAAAACTCAGCAGCGAGGGACTTAGAACTGCAAAATCTCCACTCTCTACATTTTCAGTGCTGATAAGCAGCCAAGGCACAGCCCTACCTCTCAACACTACTGTTACAACTGGCATTCATTTCAAAGCCAGAGGGGAAAAGAGAAAACCAGCTGTTGAGAGAAATCTGGACATTCTGGCTTCTGGAAAGTCCCTACCAAATATTGATGCAAGAAAGTTTCAAAATTTTAGAAATGTATTTTTCAGGCTTTAATCCTTGTCTGCCTTACTACAATGAAGCAGTAGAAAGTGGAACCATCAAACCGAGTAAACTGCACAAGAATTCAAAGAAGGGACAGCCTGCTGCTCCCAGAGCAGCATCACCAAAGCGAACAGTGACCATGGGGGCAGAGGAAGCACAGAACAGGGAAAGCTGAAAACCCCCAAACGTTACAAGTTTGAATAAACAGCTGGTTCAGGTCATACACTTGGGACTTGGTGGCATTCACTCACTTCCTCGTTTTTCGTTTTATCCACGGGAGGTTTGGGTGCTTTGAGATTCTCCTCGGCGTTACCGACCGAAGCTGCCTGGATTCCCGGCTCGGAGGCGGTGGCCAAGCTGCCCGGCTCCGGTGTCAGGCTCTGCCCGGCCACACAGCCCAGTGCTGGGACACTGCCCTGCATGATGAACTGCACAGTGGGCTGGCTGACAGGGGCATAGGGGGGCAGGCTGGAGGGCAGGGGGGGTGTCAGTGGTATATTTTGACAGTACACCTGGAAAAGAGAGAAAAGTTTTGTAAATGTTTGTACTTAAGAGCATCAGATCAGGATTTCCAGAGCACCTTTTATCCCCTCAAACAGGCAAGGAACTACCAGGTTAGATCAGGGAGGTTAACATCTCACCTTCAACCAGGCACCTGTGCACCAGGATCTAGCACCAGCCCAGCTCACCTTTAACTAGTGGACAGCACAGAGTGACAGCATGGACCAGTGACACCAGGCCAATCTTTACAGCCTGACCACAATTCGGGAGAAGCTCTCAGCTTCCCCAGCAGCACCACCTTTCCACAAGTTACTGCTGGAAACAGAAGTTGAACGTTCAGAGAATTAAAAAGAAAGGAAAGCTGCTTCAGCTGCAAGGCCCACCAGTGACACTGGATGTTAGAGGGTTGCTGAAGTGTATGAGCTGTGTGAAATGCACCATGTGCAGAGGAAGGTAAACTCTGCCATGAGAGGAGGGTGTTGAACAACGAGGGCACAGATGAGGTGAGATGCCTTCTATGAGACTTTGGTGCTGGAACAGGAACCAACCTGAGAGGAATCTAGATCAGGAAACATAGGCTCAGGAATCATATAATTGGTTGGAGGAGACTCATTTAACTGCACCTGATTTAATGTTTGGTTCAAGTCCTCTGCTTTCCAGGCCCCTTCTTTTGCTCGCTGAAGTTTGTAAAATGGCATCCCTAGGTTCCCCGGGAGAAGGAAAAAAACAAACATTGAAGAACAAAATAAGCTTCATGGATCAAAGACTCAAGCCAATTATGTTTTAAAAAATTAAAACAAAGATGACCTAGCCACAAAGATCTAAGAGGATTTTGTTTAGCAGTCATCAGCAGGTTAAAGCTTCTGATAACAGAGGACTTACCATCCCCATGAGCAATTGCTTTTTCCTAGGTTTCCACAAATGCAGCCAACGAGAACCACACAAGCAATTCTGTTGACACACATAGCACAGGGTCCAAACCCAAACTGTTTCCAGCAGCTTTGGCTTAGAGCTCACGGGAGCGAGCTGCAGAGATCTGTCATGCTCCTCGGTCCCAAGAAAGGAACTCTGGAGCAACTCAAGCACTGGAGCTGCCTGCAGAACAGGCAGAAGGCAGGCTGCCAGCTCAGAGATTGGGTGGCACTGCCAGCTCAGAGGTCAGGTAGCGCTGCCAGCTCAGAGGTCGGGTGGCACTACATGCTTCGCGGCCGAAGCGGCTGCCACTGGCTTGCTGAGCTGCACCGACAGCAGCCACTCTTGTTCATTACCGCAGCTCCCCCAGGGGCTTGAACAAGTGTAAGGCACCAGTTCTGGGGGCCAGAAACCCCAGCGCAGGTGACAGGGCTGTTACACTACAGACAGGTTCAGCCAGGCACCGAAGCCCTAAGCCTTACAGAGCCTGATTCAACTGCTGTTTGCTTTACAAATAGAGACTTACTTGGAGCTTTTCCAGCAGACAATGTGCCACTTGCTTCCTCCTGAAGATTCCAGGTGACTCTTTTCACCGGTGCTTTTGATTTTAACGCAGGACCCTGAGGCATCACCTCCAGTTCAGGCTTACTGAAACCGTCGGGTCTCTCACTGGACGCAAGACACTCCTCTCCATCCTCCTGCACGCAGTCCGCCGCTTTGCTTTTGGATGAGCTCTGAAGCAGCGCAGGCTCTGCCGGAGCGTGAATGATGACTTCCTTCTTTGGGGGTGTCTCCATCAGGGACGGACATAACGCCTTGTTTTCTATTTTAACTGTGATCTCCAGGTTTGTATTGCTACAGCTACCAAGCTCTGCTGAATCACCATGGCTCATTAAATCCATTTCAGCAAATGAATCCATGCTGCCAACCGGAACACAAACATTTCTGATCTCTGACACGGGGAACACAGATTCGCAGGTCACTTCCTGACAGATGGGCTCTACCTTTAGAGATTCTTGAGCCTCTCTCAGTTGAATTGGGGTCCTGGCCTGTGCTTCCTCATTTTTTACATTAGGTTGGATGGTTATGGAAAGCTCTTCTAGTATCAGCTCCTCCTTTGGCTCTTGTTTGAAGGAATGGGGTTGCTCCAGACACCTGGACACATTTTCACCTGGAGGCTTCTGATCCTTTTCTGGTGGAGGAGGAAGCGAGGTCTCTTTCGATCTGTGTTTTCTTTCTTTGGAACGTGATCTCGATCGTGGTCTTTTTTCCCTTGATTTGCTGCTTTTGTGCTCCCGAGATCGAGATGCAGACCGAGACCGAGACCTCCACTTCCTTCTCTCCCGAGACCTGGATCTTGATCTCTTTCTGTCCCTAGATCTCAAGCTGCTATCTTTATTGTGCCTCTCATAGCTTTTGTCTCTCCTGTGTTTCCGTCTTTTCGTCCTCTCGGCGCTGTTCGATCGGGAGCGTTCCCTCCGCCTGGACCTTGATCGAGACCGTCTTTTCTTTTTCCTGTTTTCATAGAAATCAGAAGTACTTCCAGGACTGCCTGAACGGGACCGAGATTTCCTTCTCTCCCGAGACCAAGAAGTTTTTGCCTTTTTATCCTTGGTTTTATCCTTTGTTTTCTTTTTTTTGGATCGTTCATGACTGCTAGAACGGTCAGTAGAAGACCTCCTGCTCTTAGGTTTCAATGGGTGTGTTTTGTTTTGCTCTTCTCTGCCTGACCAAGAGGTAGATCTGGAACTTCGGTCCCTTGAGCATGCTCTGTCTCTAGACCCTGATCGGGATCTCTTACGCTCTTTGACAAGGGCCTTTTTCCTTTTCATCTTCTTCTTGCTTCGGGAGCTGGAGTTCGAACAGGATCTGGAACGCGATCGCCTTGCTGTTTGTTCTACCTTCTGCTGCCCATCGCTCTTTGAGGGTTCTAGTTTCACATTAATATTAGGTCTAATCAATTCTTCAGCATTAAAGAACACATTAGGACCCTCTCTGCTTTCCTCCTTTAAACACTCAGCATTAGAAATTTGCTTAACTGCAGATGAAGTGCAGGGATTGCTTAGAAAGTCTCCCTCATCCCTGTTGTCTCGCTCCTCTGTGTCAGAGATCTGTTCGACAATCCTGCTTTTCACTGTCACTTCATCACGAGACTCGGTGTTACTGGAGGGTACGTCAGAGTCAGCCTCAGATCCAAATATGTTCTCCACCATGTAAGGGGTGAATCGACGGATAGTTTGAAATGTCTGCACTTTGGGATTTTCAATGGAAATAGTCCTGGTAATGTTAGTGAGCGGGATCCCTGAGCCCAGCCTTTCAGGACTGCTGCTCGCTGAACTTGAGTCTGATCCGGTGGGCTCAAAGGGATCATATATTTCACTTTTAACCTGCTTTTTCTTAACTGGGAAAAGAGGCGAAGGATTCTCTTTCTGCTGTACTTTGTCATCCACAGGGCGGAAGGTGTTACAAAACCCTGGGTTAGACAGTCTGCCAGGCTGCCCCACGTTTCCAGGGATATTGATTTTGAAACTCTCAAAAGAGCTGGGGCCTTTGCTCCTGGAAGAGCCCAGCAGTGAAGAACTGCTGTGAGTGCTCGTGGTGGTGGAAAGAGAGACGCCGCTCGTGTGTGTTTGTTGCTGAGATTCATTGGTATTCGACTTCTGACTCTCCACTTTGCTGCCCCTCCCCGGCTGATGAGCGCTGCCCTTGCCCGTCAGCTGGGTTATACAGGAGCTGGGGATGTCACAGCTTCGGCTGCCTGATGGTTCTGGCTCCACCTGCTTGCTGCTGGATTCCTTTTTAATCTTTGGTATCCTGGGAAGCTCAAAGATGTCAATTCTCTTGGGAGGTGGCTTTAATGGTTGCCTCACAGTTACAGCTTTCGAGCCAGAATTCAAGTTACAGTTCAGGGGCTTTAAAGTTGAGTCAGTAGTTGCAAAGTTTTTAGAGTTTCCATTAAATCTGGGCTTTTCATCCACCTTGGAGCCATGCCTGCCCAGAGTAGCTACGTTCTGAGTCTGAACACACCTGGGTGTCATTGAATATCCCGATTTCACCATTGCCTTTTCTGATGTAGTCTGTGCAGGGTTTGCTATAGGCTCAGTCCTGCTCGGAGAGGGGGAAGGTGAAGGAAACAAGCTTGAGGAGGAAGGTCTGGTGCGAGCACTCGGCCCCAAGGAAAGGGAAGGTCCAGCAGTGGAGCTGTTTGCTGTGGTCCCTGAGTGCACTGTACTCGGCTGGCTGTTCCGTCCTGAACCATCATCTGCTCTCGAGTCATTTGCTGACTTTCTCTGAAGTGGAGCTGTGGCACACAAGCAAACAATCAAGATTTTCAGTACGTGTCTGGACATTTTCCCCCAACATTAGAAGAGGTACTGAGATAATAATTAAGTTCCACTTTAATTCGCAGGCACACCACACAGGAATAAAGCTGTCTGATAGTTCAGATGCTCAATGTTTAATGCCAGACAACTGCATCTTTGAGGTAAACATGCTTAGGAAAGAAATTATTCTGTTTTGCAGATACCGCCAGATTGTTTATTACCATTTGATAAAAATGACTATAACAGGCAATGTTATAGGTACTTATTTTAAGAATAAAGCTCTACATTTCAGTTTGAAGGGATTCTTTCCAAACACCACCATGCCAATGGAAGACAGATGAAGACTCCAGCACATATTCTAGAACTCTGCTTCTACAAAGAAGCCCCTTTGCCATGGTTCGCATGACTCTTCTTCAAACCAGAGTTCAGAGGCATGGCAGTAACACATGAGAAATACCAGGAAAACTGGATACTAAGATATCCTTGCTTTATACTGTCCCTTAAAAAAAACAACAGAAAACATGAAGCTACAGGGCAGTATTGTTGAAAGAACACAATTAAAACTAAAATCCTCCAGTTACCTCTCAGATCTGCAATTAAAACAGAGACAGGTAGCACTATTGCAGAGTATACGTACAAATTTTATCAGATGGATTAGTGCTGGCAAGTCCTGAATCTCTCCCACATATTCAGATGTCTCCCTGTATTTGAGGGTGGACAGCCTCTGGGACCAGGGCAGGCATGGATGAAACAGAGAGGTTCCTTGCACTGCAAAGTGCTAAACCCTTACCTGCCTTCTTTGCTGTCAGCGAACCATCTCTGTTGATGACCACATCTGAACTGCTCATCATGAGGAGGCTCTGTCCCGACAGGATGCTTCCCAACAGATCAGGCACAGGTGCAGCTTCTGCTTCGTGCTCGGGACTCAAGGCAGGGACACTGCTTCTGCATGTTTCAGAGGGGTTACATTTCCTTTACTCTTACAGCACTTGTTCTATACACACACATTACATTAAAAAGAAACCAAAATCAAGGGCATAAACAGAGGTCAGCCGGGGAAGTTCACTTGCAGTTTTGGCTTTACTAGAGTCATTCAGCCTCCAGCTCCCTCTGACAAACAGAAGGGGAAGCTTTTACTGACTTCCCATGGGGGCATCACAAGATAGGAAAACAGGTGATCATACCAGAGACCTCTGGTAAGAAAATGCTTACTTAAGAGCAGTGCTCACCGTGTTCTGTGTCAAGATTAACTTTTCAGTGCATTTAAGATGTATTTTTGAAGCATAAAACCATTGTTCAGTACTCCAGAGATATTTTCAGCTGCCCCCGCTAAATCATGATCACAAATGTATTCCTCAGGCCTACTCTGCTGTCTAAAAAAAGCAATGCAGCCTGAACCAGTGCTCTGCACCAGTCAGGATACACATAAGAGCATGGCATAGAATGAATGCACTGAAACAGCAGCAATGCCCTCACACAGGGGATAACAAACAGCCCCCTTTAAGCATGACTCAATTTTATAAAAATGGTTTAACTAGAAGTTCTTTGCTCTTGAAATATGAGGTTTGAGTGTTTTTGGTGTTGGAGTGTGAATTTTTTTGTTGTTGTTAAAAAAAAAATCCCAAAACAAACAACAAAAACACTTCAAAAAGGACCATCAGACACAGGTCTTTGAGGGAGGTACATTTCCTTTCTGTGTGACAACAAAGGCTTTCCAAATACAATGTACACCAAAAACATACCATATAAATATACTATCTTAATCCTGAGACACCAACCTTCACGGTACATCAGATGCATCAGAGAACAGACAAGTAAACTTCACACCTTCAATCATTTAAGCTTCAGTGCTGACAGTTTTCAGCTCCCTCTGCCTTGCAGTTTTCTGTGACTCGGCTTGTACCTGCCATCATTTTTCCCAACCCTTCTCATCATGCTCCTGCTCCCTGCATCCCACCTCTCTGCACTGCTCCTACACCCCAGCCCAGAACACCCACCATGGCTGCCAGTGGGAGTCCCCAGCAACGTTCCCTGGCTGAGGTGAGCACAAGTATGCACAGTCTGCACACGTTAGACAGCAAAACAACTGTTATGTTGCAGCATTAAACTAAGATTTTTCTCAGTTTTCCGAGCTCCAACAAATGGCAGAGAAATTGGGCAGGGTGGGTACACCCCACAGCTCCTCCTCTGGATGTGCAATTAAATTCCCCAGCCCTCTTCAATAAGCAAGGGGGCTTTTAAAGGTTAGGAGACAAGGACTTAGAATATACTAATGGGGTTACTAAACAATCCCAAAATAGAAAGCAAGAAGAGCCATACTAGGGTGGAAATACCAATTTGAATTTCAATGCCGTAATTATAGATATTAGGAAAGAGTAAGCGTGTCCAACATTAAGAAAAAAAAATATTTATTGCATAAAATGCTTTGGTTATTTATCTACAAGACAAGCACATGTACACATGCACACATGCTCAAAATAACTGGGGTAGGAAAAGAGCTAAACAAGGACAATCACCCAGTTTGTTCTTTTGTTAGGGTCATCAGACAAATAAGAAAAAATAAATAACTTGATGGATTTTTACCTGGGAAGTCCCACAGAAATAGGTCTAGCTACAGGACGGTGAGACCTCAGTGCTGACTGGGAGAGAACTCTCCTTTTGGCACTCACTGGTGAATCTGGATTTGCTGGAACTTCATCATTACTGTGGATAAAACACAAACCCATGAATCCTGAGATTGCCTGAATGTTGAACAGATGAAGTAGAGAACACAATTAGGACAGGCAGGGCTAGAAAGGATCATTTATTAAGATACATTAAAAAAGGTTTGTGCAATACACGTCTTTCCTGTGGCTACATAAACAGAAGAGGCTAACTCAGCCAGTAGAGACTCAAATGTAGATTTTTATTTTTAAAATATTAAAAGCATATTTTCCTTTTCTGAAAGGATTAAAAAAAAAAGACTTATTCAGTGGAAAACTAAATTTCTCCAACACCAATTTCAGATTACACCTCCCAAAAATCCAAAGCAGAAGAGTGACACTAACTATGGCACAGTAAGATTCTTGCCTCTGAGTAACTCCACAGATCTCAAAGGTTTCCACCAGGCTTAATATTTTGGCAAACTTTAAAGGAGGAAGGTTCTTTAAGAGCTCAACAACTTGGCCAAGAAGGAAAGAAGAGGCCAATGTGTTATTAGGAGTTGTGGATCCAAAGCCACCTTTAGATGTGAGACCTACACTCATGCAAAAATGTCACATGTACAAACAGCCTGACAGTTGAAATTACCAGATCCCTGATTGTGATCTGGATATCTCACCTTTCATAAGGATCCAACTCATAGGGGTCTCCAAACACTGACAGAGAAGCTGCACCAATATCTACTCTCATCAGGCCAAGCGAGGGCTCGGTCGGTTTGTACATGGAAGGAAGTGAGGCCCCCCGCACAGGTTTACTGAGTCCAAGAGTTCTGGCAATACGGGAACGAGCAGTAATCTCATTTTTCACCTGCATGGATAGAGGGATTGGGTTACTTGTGTGTTAGGATAGGTCTGTACCCCAGGTTTAAAGCCCCAGATTCTTCACTTAGGCCAAGTACAGTCATCAGGTTAGTACTGTTCGTAGCAGAAGTGGTGTGTGTTTGTCTGTCATTGTTTTCATGCATTTATTAAACTTCTAGCTATGGCCTATATGTCACTTCATACAGCGACTGCACCTATCAGGTTTTAGTGACTGGTAAGTTTCTAAAAATCCTTAATAATGTCACTCAAAATTGTCAGTTCCATTAAAGGCTGGAGTGACAGCTGTGGCTGGAGAATGTCAACTCTAGATGAGGACAGCTGAGGACAAGTCAGACTGGAGCACTCTGCATAGTTCACATGCGAACACTACCCACAACTGAAAGGCATTTTAAGAGCCCTTACGGCTGAATAATTGGGTTTGCAACAAACAAACATCCACAGCCTATTAAAAAGAACAGGCAGGGTCAGTTTTAACTGATCTTGCAGCAGTATTAAGTAGACACGACGAGGCACAATGCAAGGTCTGCAGAACATGCAGCTCAGGTAACAGGATTTGTCAGCAGACCCAACACGCCTGCCTGGAAGGTGCAATTCATTTCCATGTACAGCATCTTTCTGGAGTACTCTGCACACATCCTGCACATATTCCCACCAGAAAAAAAAAATGTTATCTGCTATTATTGTAAGACAGTATTCTGAATCCCATTTTATAGTGCATTTACAGATGGCTGAAAAATGACAGTGTGACACTGGCAGAAACTCACATGTGATCTTACTCTCATCTTCTTCCCCTTTCTCTTCTTTACCAGACGCTTGCGTCTCTTCGACTGTGTCCCTGAACTCTTCTTCCCAGCAGATTTTGTCTGAGTTCTTTTTTTGCCTCCTACTTTCTTCCTCCTACCTGATGGGACAAAAGACAACCGAGTACCCAGATAAATGCTCATGCTCCATTTTACCCTGTACTCCCCTTTTAATTCCCTCACAGCAGAGACCTACAGTGGGGCTTCAGCAGAACAAAACAGCAGAGGAGAAAAAGTGAAATCATTAGGTTTTATTTGAAAGCAACCTTCAAGACACCTTTAGGTAGAGGCAGTACCAGTAGAGGTGGGAAAAGAAGAAAATAGAGATGGTATATTGTCGCAGCTGCATGGCTGTGGCAGCTGATCTAGAGTATCTGTGGTTTATCTTCCCAAAGCTTGTATTCTTGCAGATGGGAACCAGAGGAGGTATCTGATGCTCTTACCTGTTTTTCTTTTCTGCCTAGCAGGAGCCCGTGGTGTAAGAGGACGCTGGTAGGTGGCTGTGTTTAGGCCTGCAACCACTGCCTCAATTGTTTCATCCAGAAGAGAGGACATGAGGTACCTTGGCACGTGCTGTGTAGGGGATTAGAAGTTACAAGATACAGGTTATCTAAAGGTCAACAAGTCAAATATAAAAGCATCTGATGAAAAATGGATTTGAGAATCGAATGAAAAGCTCTCATGTCACCAAGGGGCCAGTTAAGCACTTGTCACCTTTCTTTGTAATATTAAAGAGAACATGACCTTGCCCTTCAGCCTCCCTCAATAAAACAAGCCATGCCCAGCCTAACTCTGTCTCTTTAAATGAGAGCAATCCCCACAGCTGACATTTCCTCAATCAAAAAGTCCCCTTCAGAACATTCCCAAATCCACCTGTTCTATGGCTCACCAAGTACCAAAGCATAATGAACAAAGACTGAAAAGCTAACACAGTGTCTTAAATGCCTAATTCTTTAGGTCAGATTTACCTGATGCTGTGAAAACATGTCCAGAGGCAGCATTTCAAACACACACCTCAGAGACCTCACAAAAATGGCAGGTGTGAGTTTCCCTCCAGAGCATCTCTTGACTGTGATAAGAAGGGGCTGCTTCTACCAGGTTCAGATTCCTCTTCCTCTCAGCCATATTTGAAGCATGTGGACTCTGAACCACCAGTCTCATAATGGGAACACAAAGCCTCATTGATAGGCAAACAGCACAGGTCTGTTCCTTCCTTTGGTTGGAAGGATATTAAGAGGAGGTTTCTCTCAACAGCTATGTTATGTTGGCCATGTCCACACCAACCATAATCCTTAGATATCATGGAATAGTTTGGGTTGGAAAGGACCTTTAAAGATGATCTAGTCTAAATCCCTGCCATGCAGGGCTATCTTTCCTACCCCCTTGTCTTTTTTCAGGCAGCTACAACACATCAAGAACTAATAGTTTTATGAGAGTGTAGCAGATGCAAAGATGCTTTTGACGATACAGATTATTCACTTTGCTAACTTCCTACCACAGCACACATCAGATCCTTGTTGTAGCATTTCACATTTCCCCCCCCATATCAACAGCAGCTTTAATGAAGTACCAATTAGCAGTCCTATGGAGGGTATTTACAGGCCACCAAGTATTTATAACCACATCAAGTCACACCATATGCTCCTGTACAATTTAAGGCTTTGTATATGTGAATGGCAGGCAGGGTGTTTTGGCTAAAGCCAAAGGGCAAAGAAGGCGGGAGATTCCCCAAGTCTGAAAGTTCTCTGTTTGCAGCAAACCAATTGTTACATAAAAGATCATAACTATTGCAGCCAACAGAAACATCCAGAAACATCTCAGCCACAACCATCTTCAGTGAACAGTTCAGTAAGCAAAGGACTTGAAAAACCTTGTGTATCTGGTGTACCATCTTGCAAAGATTCCCTGGTACCTGTTAGCATGGTTGAACTCACGTTGCCACATCACTGAGGGCACCAGCATCTGGGGGGTTTCTCTTCAGGAAAAGTCTGATTTCCACAAGCATAGAAACCTTAAAAATGCTACTTTTTTTCCCCCTTCAGTTTGTCTGAAGGTGGCCAACAGGTTCTACTGCTGTGGGAAAGGGGGTAGGAGGGCAAACAAGGAAATGCACAAATGCCAAATAACCACAAACTTGAAATAACTCTGCAAAAAGCATGCTAAAACCCCAGAAGCAGAGCTCAAACTGCACATCAACAGCCTCTGGAAATGAAAATAATATTTTGCTCACAGTTAAGGTGATAAAAATGCAGATTAAGAGAGAAAGCTACCACAGATTTCAAAACAGATAGTCTTGGTCATGTGCTGAACTCAATTTGCAGCTCTTCTACATCTCAACTGAAAAGAACTCCAACTACCAACTATTATGCCATGGACAGTGAACACTGAGAGCTGAGCTACTTCAGGGGGGGCCTTATTTCAGCTCCTTCATGAGGTTCTTCCAGAGGCTCGTGATCAAATACCTGGATCTGTTGTGCTGTTGTGATCCGATTCCTGTTGACTGTCGCCCGAACCCGTTCGCTCTGCCGAGTCCTGGCGATGGCTCGGGTTCGGACGTGCGGGCGGAGCCTGCTGGTGGTAGGAACAACGTCAGCCACGAGAGCAGCAACCTCTTCTTCACTGACATGATCTGTATCTGGAAAGAAAAGAAGCACAGATAACCTGTCTACAGGTGAAAATGTTTTATGGATTTTGGACAGAAAAAACCTAAACCACAACCAACAAACAGAATTCCCTTTCTTGAAGCAATCGCCTCCAAAGGCGGACACCATCTCCTCAGAAGGAACGAGCACAGCCACCACTGCTTCAGGCTGGTACACAGGAAAACAACTTTCCAGGTAACAGAAATTGCTGCTGCCTCAGCAATCTAGTCCGGACACTCATAAATTCTCTCCAGTGTCACCCAAGGCAGAATGCTTGCAAGAAGTAGCTCCACAGGTCACAGCTGCAGATGACAAGTCTTAATAAACAAGATTCTCTTATCAGTCAAGAGTTCAACTTAACTCCTTAGGTTCCAGAGAGAACCTCTCTTGACAATTAATTAAAGCAGATGAAACCAGAGGTTAAGCATCTCTTGAAAACAGCACACGCTGCACATCGTCCAAATCAGGAGACAATTATTTACCTGCAGCACCAACACCCATGGGGGCACAGGCTGGACAGAACCATTCATCTACAGGGACTTCACTCAGAGGTGGATTAAGGCATTCCATGTGATACCTTCAGAAAAGAAAAAAGTGAAAAAAAAACCAAAAATCAAACAACTTGCTCCTTACCAAGTGTGATCCTTTTGATTTTGCATGGTTAGACATGGGTCAGCTGCAGTGTCTTGTTCTGATGAGTGATGATATTGTGCCCCTCAGACCTGACACCATTAAGACAACTGGTGATGAGGATTTCTGTGTAACTGCACAAGCTGAGAGCACTGGTCAGTCACTGGCTTCAGACAGCTGCCTGCAAGGCTGGAGATGAACCACCATGACTTCCAAGCACCACACAACTGAAAACTGCTTGTCCTTATTAAATCATAGACTAGTTTGGGTTCGAAGGGACCTTAAAGATAACCTAGTTCCAAACCCCATCTAACTTGGATTTGAACACATCCAGGGATGGAGCATCCAAAGCTTCCCTAGGCAACTTGTTCCAGAGTCTCACCACCCTCAGAGGGAACAACTACTTCTTCATCTCCAATCTAAATTTCCCCTCTTTCAGTTTGAAGCTATCAGCCCTTGTCTTATCATTACAAGCCTTTGTAGAAAGGTCCTCCCCACCCTTCCTGTAGGCCCCCTTCAGATACTGGAAGGCTGCAAGAAGGTCTCCCCAGAGCCTTCTCTTCTCCAGGCTGAACAACCCCAACTCTCTGTCAAACCTCACAGCAGAGGCACTCCAGCCCTCTGATCACCTTCATGGCCCATCTCTGGGCCTGCCCCAACATATCTGCATTCTCTTGTGTTGGGGGTTCCAGAGGTGGACACAGAATCTCAAAGGGAGAGAAGAGAGCACGATGTTCCTGTGTGTAAGCCTTCTGAAATGTTCTGTACCCAACAGGCTGAGCAGATACACTGAACAGTCCCTCCACCTGCTGACAGAGAAGCTGCCTACGAAAGCCCTTCCATATTGCCCAGCTTGGGTTCCATAATTTGTCCAATTCCACTGTCAGCAATTAAAATGCAGCCAAACCAACATGTGTTAGTGGCACAGAATGTTTGAAGCAACTCGTGTTCAAGTTACACCACTAAAAAGAATTAAACCAGATTCCTCAAATAAATGAGATGCTTCCCATGAAAAACAAGTTCCCCAGAAAATGGACACAGGGAGACCACAGCCTTCAAGTGAGAGGTTCATTGTCACATTAGCAACATTCCTATGACCAACTGTCTTTTCCTAAAAGGGGAATTACTACTGTTATTTCTGATGTAGGACAGTGTTTAACTCTGAAATAAGTAAAGGAAAAAGAGTAAGCTCTCCATTTCACCTGCCCATGCCAAAATTCACTGTCTGAAGTTGAAAAATGACATTTAGAGTAAATCATTACTTTAAACTTAGTGCAGCAAAGTGTTTTTCTTGTCCGGGAAAGGAGAGTTAGTGCTCCAACTGCCAGCCACTAGGAATGAGATCATTTCCCCAAAGCAGTATCCTGACAAGTATTATTGTTCAGTTCAGGCCAAAGTCATCACAAAAGTACTTGTAGTGAGAACTTCATTACATACTTTTCAAATTAAGCTCTGGGAGTTCTGAAGTCACGTTATGAGCCATTTGACAAGCACAGACTTTCATCCCAAAAAACTCTGGACACTGGAGAACTTACTGCAACAGCTTTCTAAAATCCTCTGGAAAGGGAAGGAACCTCATCATATAGAAAACCTGTGTAACAAAACTCAATGCCAGGCCTTAGGGAAGGAGAAGGCAATACTTGTTTTATTGAAAAACCTCGAAGTGAACTGTTTTTACTCACACTTATTCTGTCAGGTTGACTCACTTGCACACTGGCAGCCACCCCCCACAAGCACAAGGATTTTGTGCAGTCTGGCCAGGATTATTTGTGTGCAGTGCAGACAGCAAGAGACTCTGGCCATTGAGTCCTCAACACATCCCTTGGGATCTGTGACTGGCAGATAAGATTTTGGACTCTTTTGTACCTTTAAGGAACGTATGGATGCTTTTGGGGACCTGCCTTATTTTGTCTCAGTCCTCACAAACTAAGAACAATGAGGTCTATGACATCTCTGGCCATGGATGCAGCCCCCTTCTTCATTTTCTTGACACCTCTGTATCTACTCTCTTCTTGCTACATGGTAACCTGAAGGAATGAGTCACACCACTATTGCAATTAACCCCATCTCCAGGGTTTGCTCAAGTGTCCAGACATGGATTCCACACCAGCAGCGATCGCAACGCTGTCGTCCCACTGGTCAGAGAGCCAGGTGGTCCCATTCCAGCAAGCCTTACCTGAAAACTGCTTCAATGGGAAAAAGAGATTTGATTACTTAAATCATCACTTAGTAAGATTCTGTCACAGTTTAAACATTGTGAAAAGCCACATCTAGCTAAAAGCAGGAGAAAGACAGGATAACTTCACTGGCTGGAGAATTGTTGGCAAAAATAACGGATGAAATTTTTCATCCAGTGTCAGGCCAGGGGCAGAGAATGTCTGAGCTCATCGGAAACAATGATTTGAAGCAAGGTATTCTACATTTTACTAGAGTTAATCCCAGACATAGAAAGCTAGTAAAGACTGAAAGTTCTTTCTTCAGGAATTGCTAGCTGTAGAAGTCAAGCATTTACAGAGAACTTGTTTTAGGAAACTAGGATTAAAAACAGCACCCATATCAGATGTTAAAAAAAAAAAAAAACAAAACAAAACAAAAAAAAAAAACAGAGGAGCTATTGAGACACCACAAAAGAAAATTCAAAGCAATACTGTAAGTTCAGATAAGGCTTATGAAAGTTCAGAAAGAACTAAAGGATGTTATTTTGGAGAAGACCCATGAAACACTGCTTTTTGTTAAGTATTTTAAGCTCAGTGTTCTGATGACATGCTTTACAAGATTTAGCATTCCTGGTTTTGTCTCTTCTCCAGAAACAGTAATGCCCCATCAGCTGGGAAAAGTCATGCTCCCTCTCAAGGAGACAAAGAATATAATGTTTGCTTTTTTTTACCATCCATGCATCCAGACATTGCATGGATGAGCACAAACACCTTCATTACTTGAAGATCACCTGTCTTGGTGGCCTGCAGCCCTGCTGTGTGCAGGACTCTCCACAGACATGCTGCTACACAACCAGAAAAGTATTCCTCACATCCTGGGGATGTCTGCACTACACACACACACACAGACAGACAAACCTGGTCACATCATGAACCCGAGGTGAGAAGCAAGGGGCAGCATACAGACCAGAAGGTGCCCGTGGACCAAAGGGGACCAGGACTGGCAGCTCTGCAGTGCTGTCTGTGATCACACGGGTGCTACATGGAGCCCAAGCCCTTACCCTGCATCGCAGCCATCGCACAGCAGCAGGCGATCCTCCCGGTCGCTTCGGCCACACACCTCACAAAAGGTTGGATCATCCTCTCCATCATTACCCTGAGTTTTCGTGTTCTCAACAGGAATCTAAATAAAAGAGGGATTCATGTTTTATGCAGAATGTGGCACTCCTGAAATCCATTGTCCTGTTAACAGTACCTGCAGCAAAATCTAGAAGTTGAAGGAACGAAAATGGCTGTTCCATAGCAGAACCTTCACCTGGTTCATTCAACACATCTAGGACATGATCAAATCCTTGAAAACATCTACTCAACTTGCCTATTGTCAGACACCAGCAACTATGGAAAACTGCATTTTAGGAATAGGTGAAAACAAAATTCCCAAAAGTAGTCAAACAAAAAAAATGAATCCCCCAAAGCAAGACAAAAGAAGAGAGCAAACTAAGCTTCCCCCCCAGCATACACCTAAATGTCCCCTGAAATCCAACATGTTTCTGATATTAATAAAGACCAATGACAGCTCTCTTTAGAGAGAGAATGCCAGCATACTCAGCATGGGCCTCTACTATTGACTCATGTCTCTCCTTGCTTATGAGCCCAACTTCTACATGGTACAGCTGGTAGCAAGACACAAGGAAGAGGTCACATCTAATCTGGATTACTCCTACTTGTCCTACACCAACACTTGCAGCACACTGGGCATTTCCACACAGGGAAAGCTTATCCATGCAGAGCACTCTCATTTAGAAATAAAATGTTCATTATGCGAAGGGGCAGTTATGAAAACCACCCTTTTTGCCATCAGAAATGACACCACACTTCAAGCCACACAGGACACCACAGGAATTGTGGTTAAAGAGAAAGGGAAACTGTAATAGCTCCTTAAAAGGTTTATCTCAAAATAGGAGAGAAATCATTCATCCATATACAAAGTATCAGAAGCCTAAGCCTGTGGAGAGCTATTTTGTGGCAACTAGCTTCAGTTTTTGCTACAGTAGAAAACATACCTTTTTTAAGATTTTGCCCCCAAAACGTGCCCGTATGCTAATGTACTTGAAGAGGATTCGATCCACTGGACAGGAGTTTGCATTCTAGAAAGAAAAAACAAACAAAAACAAACCACAAACATTTCCCCATACAGTTCATAAACACATCTGTTTCAATTTTTATAAAGGAATTCTTCAATTATTAATACAATAAGCTCTAAAGTAACATGGTCAACATTTTAAGAGCTATTGGTCTTGACAATTTGAGTACTTAAATCAGACTTAGCTGGTTTACAAACTACCTATTGTAGCAAATACATTTTAGAAAAGCATTTATTATATTGAAGTAATTTAATTGTTGCTCAGTTGCCAAAGTGACATAAAAATCCTTCATAATGCTGCCTTAAAACAGTGTTCCTAGTTTAGGGCATTTTCTTTTGGTCATATGAATGAGCAACTGGAAATTGTTTACAAATATATTCAGTAAGAGTGATTAATTTAATTTTTTTAAAATTGAATTACCACTGTAAGTGCTTCACACACTGAATTCTGTTGTAATTCTCACCCTGGATTATGAATATGGGAACTATAGTTAGGTAACAAGGAACTTACTGAAAACAGAGTTCAGAGCAAACTGCTGATGTAGTCAATGCTCTTTTATCTCTTCTATATTTAAATGTTTAGTCACAACCCCACCCAACAGTCACAACACAGAATTCAGCATGAGGCAAAGAAATACACAGAGTAATGTATACACACACAAAGAAAACCAGTATTACTGGTGACTTGACAAAAAGTGGTATTTTAGGTACCTAGGAAGACACTTGCTTATGACACTACAGCTTTCAGAGAACAAATCAGGATGAGTACAAGAAAAACAGACCCACAAACATGAATCTTGCCAGATGGAGCAGAGGCCCAGGTCTATGTATAAAAGCTTAAGAAAGCCAGTATCAATACTGCAGTGTGTTATCCTCATTACAGCAGAGCAGCACCATCAGAGAAGAGAAGGGTGCAGGACAGCAGAGACCCAAGAGCTCACCTTCGACCACTCCACAATGCAGTCCAAGCAGAAGTAATGGGAACAGTTCTCAGGAGTCCCAACAGCCTGATCTCTAAAGGTATTGAGGCAAATGGGGCAGTTCTCTCCATCCTCATCAGAGGAAACGCTCACTCTGTTGACATGAGCCTCTAATTTCAGTGAATCAGTCAGTCCTTCTGCAGCAGCCTCAGTTTCTTCCTCTTCTTCCTCCTCTTCGTCATCGTCTTCACAATCTTAAAAAGCAAGATATGAAAAGCAACCTTCAGCAGCAAGAGCTGGGGGAGGGGCTGGGGGGCAGGATGGGGCACCAGTTCACAGAAAATTCCAAGTAAGCTTATTTTTACAGGGCTGCAAGGGTGAAGCACAGCCTCCCCAGTTTGAGGCAATAACTTTTGCTGTTTTCTTTTTTCCTAAATCCCCTCACTAAAAAGCAATGGATTACTCTGGCAAAAAATAAAGCCTGATAATGTGACTAGTCTTGCAAGAGATTAAAAGGACAGACAGCAGAAAAACAACAGATTATCAAAACAACAAGAGGGTAGGATACGTCAGGCTAGGGCTGAACACCAATGCTAAAAAATAAAAGTTGTAATGAAGTTATGTATCAAACTTGTCCTTTTTTAATTTTTTCTTTTATGAAATAAACACTTCACAGGACAAGGAGCAGCAATGTTCTCACCTGCAGAAGAGCAGATTAAAGATTTCACCAGGAAATCGTGATTTTGAGAGCCAAGAGATCTGGGTGCCTCACTGGAAACTGCTTAAAGAAGCTTGGGTTTGAGCAAAATTGATTTTAAACACAGTATTCTTAAAAGAAGTTTTATTTTTTAGTACAAAATACAGAAACATGTGATATTCTTTTCCCTAAAACTGGGAATTAAGTTGATAATTTCAAGATACAGCAAAAAAATTGTTTGTTGTGGTTTTCTTTTTGGGGGGGCTGGGGGCAGGTGGCTGCTGCTGTTTTAAAAATTTTTTTATTAATGAAAATGAGCCCCATGTCTTTTGTCTTTTCTATTCAATATCCCTGTCTGGACATAGGACAAGACAAGTAAGCTAGACATTAATAAAGCTTTTTAGCACCTGGTGTCCACTTCTTAGTCTGTGTTCAAATCAGTCTACACAGTAACTTGGAAAACTTTGCTCTTGCCTTCCCAACAAGGGAACACGATAAACCCTCTATTTTTGTCTATCCAAACAACAGAGTGCAGCAGTTTCAGTCTGTAGACACACATACTGCTATGTTTTCAGTAAAAATAACAAATCCAAGTAACCTCCACACTCCTTTTTCAAATTAAAATGAGTGAAGTCTCCTCCCTGGGCTTAACGACCATAGTCATTTATACCCAAAACTCTGTCACAATGTTTACTTGAGGCTGATGCCAAAGCAAACAAACAAACATGCTATTCACTAGTGAAAAACCAGCATGAGTCACTGCTACACCTCAAACTCTCTTTTCTACCTCTGCTGGGGCAGAGCTCACTCCAACTGCCTGTAACTGCAGCACTTGGCTAGCAGGTCATCTTCAAACATGGAAAGGTTTTAAAAACTTACAAACTGGGGACAGGACTTGTCTGTTTACTACTGTAGGATTTTGGCATTGGCCTAAGAGCAGCATTTGGGGATTTACACATCACAGTTTATTTCCAGAGGAAAAGTTTTCACCCAACTCTCCCTCCAATTACTGAAAAACACAAACCACTTGTTCACATGCATTAACAGACCTACCTTCTAATTCTTCATCTTCACTTTCTTCCTTGTCCTCCTCACCTCCTTCTTCCTCGGTGTCATTGTCTTCCTCTGCACTTCCAGTATCATCTTCTGAATCACAGCTATCCCCACCATTGCTTTCTTGAAAAGAGAAGAAGAGAGGAAATATTTATTTGGTGCAGACAGGACAGTGAAGGATGCAGCAGAACTCCTGTTCAGGATGTTACACATGAAATGAAAACCTAGACTGCCTCAGTGGCATCCAACTGCCTGTTCCAAGGAACCTCCTCTGACTTGAGGTACAGAATTTAGGAAGCAAACACACAAACAAATTAATGGTCACAAATATATCTTTACTTCTCTTTAGAGCTTAAAGCCATAGGTCCTCCAAGCCAGAACCAGAGACGGGGGCACACGGCGGGGCTGCACTTACCTGTTTCACTGAGGAGGGCGAGACTCTGCCGCTTGCCCCTGCCGAGCGCAGCGCTCTTGTTGATCAGCTCGTCCTGGCTGTCCTCAGCCATGGCAGGACATCGGGAGGCTGCTCCCTGAAAGAAGGCCGAGTTCAGTCAGGTTGTGCTCCCATGACAGGTTGTGCTTCACTGACACGAGCAGAGTGGGTGTCAGCCCGGCCAAGAGCAGCCAACGTGTCTGCCGAGGTGAGCAGTGGAACCACAGATGGCTTGTTTTAGAAGAGACCCTAAGGATCATCTAGTTCCAAACACCTCCCACCAGACCAGGTTGCTCAAAGCCCCATCCACCATGGGCTTCAACACATCCAGTGATGGAGCATCCACAGCTTCCCTGGGCAACCAGGGGTCTCACCACCCTCAGAGGGAAGAATTTACCGCTTATTTCCAATCTAAATCTATGCTCCTCCAGTTTAAAACTACTAACCTTGTCCTATCACCACAGGCCTTTGTAAAAAGTCCCTCCTCAGTTTTCTTGTATGTCTCCTTCAGATACTAGAAGGCCACAAGAATCACAGAATCACAGTGTTAGGGGTTAGAAGGGACCTAGAAGATCATCAAGTCCAAGCCCCCTGACAGAGCAGGATCACCTAGACTAAGTCACCCAGGAACAGATCCAGGAGGGTCTTGAATGTTTCCAAAGAAGACTCCACAACCTCCCTGGGCAGCCCATTCCAGTGCTCTGTCACCCTCACTGTGAAAAAGTTTTTTCATGTGTAAAAGAAGGTCTCCCTGGAGCCTTCTCTTCTCCAACCCCAACTCTCTCAGCCTGGCCTCACAGGAGAGGTGCTCCAGCCCTCTGATCATCTTCACATCCCTCCTCTGGACCTACTCCAACAAATCCATGTCCTTCTCATGTTGGAACACAGCAAAAGGGACAAGCAGAAGGGACATCACTCTACAGAAAATGCTCCTCACACCATTGGCTGGTTTCCCCAGGTCAAGTCAGGTAAGCAGTTATCATGGCATGAAGTTTCACACCCCTACTGAGCCAGATGGAACCAGCTGCTTGTGAAGCTCAGTTGAGATGAAAGATTCATCTTTATCTTGGGCTCCTGGATGGCAGAAAAAGCTATCACCAGAACCCCCTCTGAAAATAGAATAGAAACCCCACAAACCCCTGAACCACCCTGTGAACTAGCTATAAATTGAACAACTGAAAAGGACCAGAGGCCCTTTGAACAAGGCTTAACAGGATGACAATGTGTGTTTCAAATCAAAATACTCTCTCCTGGTCAGCTGAAAAGATAGATAATGGATTTTAAGTCTTTTTTAAAAAAAGGCCTTTTCACAGCTCAGTTATGAAATGGAGAAGTCTCAGATCTCACAACCATTATCCCCCAGAAAGGAGGGGGCCTGATTTGGTGCATATTAATGCAATCACATTAATTGCTGTGTGCTAGCACAGACTGGCAGTAAAACTGACGGATACCGACAGACGGCTCATGATCCACATTCACAATGACAACCAAACCAGAGCTTTTCAGAGAGAAGGATACAAAGCATTAAGAATGACAGATCCCTGCAAGCTCCCATAAGCAAGTCATGGAGAAATAGAATTAACTGAGACTTATAAACCTCAATGTCATATTTCAATATGAAAAAAAAAATATTGCAACACTTGTAGAAGAATCCAAAGTATTTTCAGTCAGGTGCTCTTCTCTCCGCTCCATAGTTACATATCTTGCATATTTAGAGGATTTTTGGAACAAAACATGTTTTATTCAAATGCACTTATGTGTATCTTCACTTCTTTACTTGCACACTCCCCTTTTAGAGCCACGTAGCAAAGCTCTGCCCTTAAGCATCTTAAAAATGTAGGCTTCGCTGAACCAGACCAAACTGCAAATGGAGGATGCTCAGAGAAAAAGAAAAATCTAAAAAGAAGAAAGACTGAGCTTCAACACAACCAGGTTTGTGGTAAAGACTTCTCCTAACTTTAGTAAGAATCTTGCCTAAACCAAGGTTTAAACTTTTAGCTACATTCGTGGCTTTTAACAGGAGAGTGTGTTCAAAAACAATTGATGTTGGCTGAAAACACACAGACTCATCAAAACCCAGTTACTCCATAATGTAACTCAAAAAATATTGAAAGGAACACTAGGAATGTTTCACATTTCAGCAGTGCGTACGTATGAATTATTCAAACTGAAACTCGATTATATAACACCCTCCCCAAAGCTAAGCTGGCCACAGCAAGGCAGCATCCGTGGCAACGTTAGAGCCAGGATACCTGAGGGCAGAGACCAGCAGCACCAGCCCCACTCTGCTACTACAACGACCTTCCTTCCCCTTCTCCCTGGTTCTCCTTAAAGTGAGGCAAGAAGCACAGTGAGGAAAGGATCTTTTTCAAGTGATTCCCACAAAGCAGTTCTGCCCAATGCATCCTAACGCCGTTTCCAAGCAGCGTGTGGCTCTTCAGTGCTCTGGAATGAAACAGCCATCCCTCAAACGCACCGCATCCCTTAAGCACAGAGGCAACCAAATCAGCACTTGGGAGTTGACAATCTAAACTGACGTCTTTATGCTGCAAACACAAGCTTGTACTTTGCTCGGAGGCACAACTAGAGTGAAGGAAAATCTGGTATTGCAGCAAACAATCCAGTCTTCAAATCCTGACAGTTAAAAACGAAAACAAACAAACAAACAAACAAACAAAAAAGCAAAAAAAAAAAAAACCCACAACTGTTTTCTGGAGAGCAGGGAAGAGAGAAGTAGAAGCCAAGTGAAATGAAGTGGATTTGAGATTTCAAGCAAAGCACAAACCTGATTTTACAAACAGCCTTTTCCAAACTGAGTAGCTCCTCTCAAGATAAAAACAAAAAACCAAACCAACCAAAAATAAAGAAGGAAATTCAAGTTGACCATATATCTGAGACCTTGTTCTTCTGTTTAAAAACAATAAGCAGGATTCCCGAGTTGTTTTCTTATGGGAAAACTCAAGTTTTTCAAACAACTTAAGGGCAGTGAAAGACAAACATGTTCATGATACACTTCAGAGAGCTCAGCACCTGCACAAAAGCCCAGCTCTCATTCCAGCACTTACCACAGCAGAAATTTTTCTAAACTCCCTGAGCTGGAACTGGCTGATGCAAAACAGATAGGAAGCAATTATTATGACTATTGTGATCAAGAAGTTTGGTTAAGCAGGAGATTGTACTCATTCCTCTGAGACAAACCCCAACTATGCACTTTGGTAAGATAAAAGCCCTGACTGCCACAAATCAAGTGACTATCCCCCCAAGACATTTGACTGAGGCATCTACAGCTGCTTTCAGTTGAGGGATGCTGTGAACCTGCCCTCACTGCTGCCCCAGCCCCTCCCATGGTGTGCAGCCTTCTGGGTACAGCCCTTCACTAGCAGAGGCTCTCACATGGCCCATCCTCGACCCTCTTTTCTGCCCCTTAATCAAAAGACCCTATTCAGGGTGGTTTAGGATGAGTCCCCAGCAGGCAGTTCATGAATGCAGACACAGGGTAACCTGGCCAGAGGTTCCTCATCTCTGGCCTCAGTACCAGCAGCACAAGGCATCACTGCCAACAGCAAGTCCCATTTCAGTCCCCTGGGCAGGTCCATCGTTCGCACAGCCAGTATCGGAGCGACAGGTTGCACACTCTCACCACACTCCTCCTTCACACCCCCTTGTTTTCACATTCTCACTTCGAAGAACCTCATAATATCTTAAACCATTAAACAGCAGCCCCAGGCTCCCTCTGCAAAGGCACAACCACCCCAGGGCCCAGGCAGGCTGCACCGAGCCCCGTGCCTGCCGCAGCTCAGGCTGTGCCGCGGTGCACGTCGTAGGCCCAGGCTCTGCTCTTAACACAGATTATGTTTTACAGCAAGCTGCCTTAAGTCACTGTAATTGGACAATCAACCAGCAATTACAAATACCCTCCTCAAGCCGGATTAGCAACACGGTTTTCTGTTGCTGCTAAGCACGGGGGCTGTTCAGCGTGTCCTCTGGAACAAGTGTTTTCCCAACCAGTGCTTCCAAAAACGTTGTTTTGAACCAAGAGCCTTACGTGCTGCCTCAGGCCAGCGGTTTAATGCCCTCTGAGCACATTCCAGCTACGAGGCAAGTGCAGGTTTGTCACCATCAGGGGAGCCACGGCCTGTGTGACACCCTCAGGCTCCACCCCATTGTGACGCGAAGCCGACGGAGGCACCGAGAGCAGCGAGCGGCGACTCTGGGGCCGTACGCGCCTGCCGAGCTCTCCATCACCAGCTTCTCACGGAGCTCCTGGCTCTCAGAAACAGAAGAGCTCCTGGATGAGGCATTGATTGTCATTTGCTTGGGTAACATTTAGGATTATAAACGGGCAAAGCAAACAAGGCAGCTGGATTTTCTCACAGGGTGGTTTTGAATGCTGATCTAATTTCATGGGCAATTATTGAGCAGGGGTGTTCCAAAGAGCACTTGTAACTACATTTCTGTCTACTAAATGTTCACACACAGGAGGTTTCAGTTCTTATTGGGACATCTGCTGTATTTGTTGAAGTTTTTGGAGGGTTTGAGTGGTTTGGTTTTTTTACTAAAATGATCAAACCATTCAGTTCCCTCTGGAAAACAAAAATCACACATCAAAAAGCATCTGACTTTTTCTCCAACTTCAGATGCTGGTTTTTAAGAAAAGAAACCAAAAACTGTAAAAAATCATGGTTGTACCCAGTTGGAAAACACCTGGGTATGGTGTGACTCATACCTATCACCTCCACATTCCAAAGGTGAGAGAGGAACTGGGCAGGGAAAGAGATCACCAAGAGGCTCCTGCAGCCCAGTGCCAAAGCAGCATGCATAGGGAGCTTTAAAAAAGCCCTCCAAACCTAAATTTAGACCCAGCTTTCCTCTCTCTAAGTTACAAAACTATTAACTCTTAAATACCACTCTCAGAACCACCCCTGCAACCATTTAAGTAATGGAAGCACTAAAAAACCTAAGAGATAAGGCACAGAAATTGAATCCCAAGGTAGGAAAAGGAAGCACTTATCTTTCCTCTGTCCTAGCTCTGCCCTAAATTTAGCCACCTCAAATTCCAGGACCAAAACTGTCCATGCCAAAGCTCCCCCAGGAGCTGACTCCACACTCCTCGTGGGGTTCACAGTGTGAACAAAGCCATGGGCAGGCTTTGCTAAGGTGCTTTTGAAGCCCAGAGGAGCTGCTGGGTGTTTGCACCTCCAAGCAGCAGCCACTCTCCAGGCGAGTCCCAGCCTGCAAGTCTGGCTCCATTTCCAGGGGGGATTCAAATACTCTCCATCACTGCACATCCCCCTCTCGCTTAATCAGCTTTTCTGAGGGAGAGTCGCCCTTACTGGGAGCTCCCTTTCATCATCAGTCTTTCACACCATTCCCATCTTCAACTACAACTTTCCCTGCTACTCATGGGCACAGGGAAAAAGCCAAACAACCAACCAACAACAAAACAAAACAAGAATCTCCTGGGCTTTTAAGATTTTTTTTTTTTTTTTTTTTATTGTGCATAGCCATAACAAAAGGTGCTGACCTTGAGAAAGGCATCAAGGCAGCAAACACCTCTGCAACACATCAGCAATGCTGCCCTGCAGCAACCATCTGGAGAAACAGGCCCCTAAAGTACAAAAAGTCCACCCAGGCCAGAACACAGGGCTGCTAACAAAGGGCACCAGTTGGTTACACAGCAGGATGACCGCCAGTAAACACAGAAGGTCCCTCGAGGCAAAGTCTTAAAGCCACAATATGGCTTTGAGCATTAAAAAACAAAACAAAACAAAAACCCCACCAAAAAAACCCCACCAAACCCCACACACAAGAAAACAAAGCAAAAAACCAACACAACCAAAACAACCAACCAAGCAAAAACAAACCCAACCAAACAAAACGCTTGAGTGAAACCTCGTTTCCACTTCGTTAACCGAGAAGACCAGCGAGTTCACCCCGGGAGGCCGCAATGGCTCAGAACTGCCCCGAACGCGCTCACGCGTGTCCCGCAAACAACGAGCCCGGGGAGGCGCGGGAACGGACGTGCCAGAAACAGGCGGGTTTGTTTAGCAAACCTTCCCCGCAGCAGAGGCAGCCGCCTGCTCCGCGCCGTTTCCCAGCACGGGGCCGTCGCCGCCCGTTCAGCCGCTTCGCACCCCGCGGGGGCCGCTTCCATCGGGAACCGGGCCCCGACCAGCCCCGAACCCCCCGGAGGAGGCCGGCCCGGTCCCGACAGATCCTCCGCACTTTCTACAACCGCCGGGCAGCTGCTGTCAGCGGTCACTTAGACGCTAAATCAATACATAAAAGCGTTTACAGGAACTCACTTCAAGAACCATCAACAGTCCCGAGCGCGGCGCGTCCCGAGACGGCGGCGAACGTCCGCTCCGCGCACCTCTGGTCCCTCGGCCCAGTCCCCACCGCCCAAGCAACCCCGGCGGCGGCCCGCGGCCGCCTACCCCCCGTCCCCGGGCACTCACGCGAGAAGCCTCCGGTGCTCACATAACCGGGCCGGGCCGGCGTAGCGGGCTGCAGGGCCGGAAACCCCCTCGCCCCGGAAGTGCTGCGAGAATACTTCCAGGTCATGGCGGCGCGGCAGGAGAGGCCGCGGGACTGAACCACTGGGCGGGCGAGGGGTGGGACCGGCGAAGTGAACCATTCGGGGAGGGGAGAAGGGAGGGAGAGCGGCCGGGGGCTGGGCCATGGGAGCGGCGAGCGTGGGGCAGTACCGCCGGCAGGCTGTGCCACCGGCAGGCTGTGCCACCGATAGGCTGTGCAACCGGCAGGCTGTACCACTGGCAGGCTGTACCACCAACAAGCTGCACCACTACCTTGCCGCCCCGAGGGGACGGGGCTTGCTGAATGGGGTCCCCTCTCCACTATCGGCGGCGCCCGGCCGCCCCGCAGCGGCAGTCACCCGATGTTCCCGGGGCTCGCTGTCCCTTCACCCGTGTCCCCAAACAAAAGCCGCCAAGCCGTGCGGGTGTGGAGGCTGCGAGGAGCGCGGGGCTGGACTGCGGGGTTGCCTCCGCCCCGCCCAGGTCCCGCTCCCGGGGTTCTGTCATCCCCGAGCCGGGTCGGCGCCCCCGGTGACACGCCGGGCTGAGGGCCGGGTTGCCGTCGTCCCACGGGAGCCAGTGAGGCTTCCCCGGCACCCCGCGGCAGGGTGGGCTGGGCCCGGCACACGCCGCTCTCACCGGGGCGAAGCGCGGTCCGGGAGAGCACGGCCCGCGTCTAAACGCCGCTTTAGGGCGGCGCAGAGCGCGGCTGGGTTGTTTATAGCTTTTCTTTCCCCTCTGTAACTACGCGTAGCTGGTCCCAACCCAAATGTTCCCGTTCCTCGGGGTGATTGCACGCACGTAACTCTCGCACTGTTCCATCAGATGCGGTGTTCTGCCTGAGTCCCGGCTGTCCCCGCCGGCACGGGAAGCACGGCCCCGGCCCCGCACGACCCCGGCTGGCCCTGCCGGGAACGGGGCGCACGGCCCCGGCCCCGTACGGACCTGTCCCCGCACGGCCCCGGCCCCGCTCGCAGACGGACGTGACCGACGGTTAACGTGCGTGTCCACGCAGACACTCGAGTCATTGTCAGAAATCAGACGGGGCCAGAACACAAAAGTCCTTTTCCCGAAAACAGGGAGAGGAGCAGCACCTGCGCCAGCCCGGCTGCTGCGGGGTAGGCGGAGAGGGACGAGATGGGATGGGGCGGGGGAGAGAGGGGAACTCTGGCAAAACCGCAGCCGGTAAGCACAACGCGCCCCGTAGGTGACACGATCTGCGCTGCGAAGGGGCAGCTTTATAATGGCACGGGAATTGATGCGGCGTTTGCCAGCCCCGGGGGTAGGGGACGTTCCCCCTCTGGCTGCCTCCCAGGCTCCGCCAACGGGAGGATGATGAGGAAGGCTGAGAGCGACCCGCGACGATCCCTCACATAGGCAGGCGCCGTGCCCCGTCCCCGCACACCCCTCCCGCGTCTCCGGCATCGCCGCAGGGACCGAGACCCAGCGGGGAACAAAGCGGGGAGCGGCGGGCGGGGAGGAGCGGGGCTGTCCCGGGACAGCAGCGGCCGTGTCAGCAGGACCTTCATCCCGGAGATTAAGGGCTGAGCCATGGGCTCGGCCAAGGCTGGCGGGGAGCGGGGGCCGCGGGCAAAAGGCACCCCCAGGCTTAGTTATTTATTTTACATGAAACCTGAAAAGTGAGGCACCGCCTGAAGGAGCGTCGAGGGACGTGAAGGGTGCAGCAGCCGCCGGCACACGGGGCCCAGCACGGCAGCAGCCGCAGCGGCGAGGTGTCGGGGTGGTGCCCGGCTACGTTACGCCGCACAAAACACCGATTATTTTTTTAAACAAAGTTGAGTATTTCCCAGGACTGTGCGTTGCTGTCTGTGCCGGCTGACCCCTCAAAGCGCGATGCCCGGCCTGCTCCGTGGCCCGTCTTGCTCCAGCCCGGCCCCGTACTGACGACGATGTAAATACGTGACTGACTCCGTACAGCTGCCGGGTGAAAACAGGCACCCCACACAGCACATGCACGGGGCGACAACAGAGGCTGGCATTGTGCAGGCGGTCACGCAGGAGGGGGGCTGTGCACACTCCCCCCCCTTCTCCCTCTGCGCACCACCAGGAGAGCAGAGCTGCGGGTGACTGCAGCAAAACCACGCAGAGAAACTCTTTGGGTGGGGGGAATCGCTCTTTGGAAGCCCGCGTGGGGTTTGGCTTCCGAATCCTGACTCGCACCGCGCGGGGAGCAGCAGCAGGATGCAAAACACCCATCAGAGCTGTGAGGGCCGGTGCCAACGAGGCTCCCACGGGGGATGGGAGCTCGTGTCCTCTGCTAGACAGCATCTGTGGGCCGTTCAGCAGCGACGTGGCATCTGGCTGTGTGATCACTGGCTCCTGTGCGGTCACTGTCCATGCTTGCTCTCAAACTGGTTTTTCCTTCATATCACAGATATGGAAGAGGTGAGGTCCCACCAAACGTGCCCACTGCCCCCCATCGTGCTCTGGTTTGGGTTCTGTTGGAGTCAGGCCACTGGATGTGGGTTGGAGCCCACCAGCCATTCGGGTGCCCATCTCCATGTCTCTTCAAAGAAGGCCCTTCACCACGGTGCCAGTCCATAGAGCATGATCTTTGGTGTTCAGCAATTACTTAAGATTAAAATGTTCATTGTTTGCTGGGCTGCTGGCTTGCGGGGTGAGTGCCAGCTTGCCAGCATTGTGGTGGGACCACACTCCCCCCCCGCCTTTTTTTGGGGGAAGTTTCTTGAAGAAGATTCCTTGGGTGTCAGGAACTTCACCCCTCAAAGGTCACCGCTCCAGGGCACTCCAGACTGGGGGAGCCCCGGAGCACCCTGGGGTGCGAGGACCCACTTCCCACCAGAGGAGCGGGCGACACGCGGGTTTTCCACACCCCCAACCGGGTAGGGAACTGGAGAAACAAAAACAAACAAAAAACAAACAACAGAGTAATATTTAATAGCCCGAGGTGAAACGCGGCCGCCGAAGGGAAGAGCGGTCGGCGGTACCCCTCCGGTCCCGCTAGCTGCCAACAGCCCCCCCGCCACCCCTCCCTGCACCGCCTACGTGCGCCCCGACACTGCCCTGATGGCACGGCCCCGGCGGACCGTACCATGGGCCGGGCTGCAGCGGGGGCGGGACGGGGACGGAGGGGAAGGGGGGAGAGAGCGGGGCGGGGGTGTGTGTGTGTGTGTGCAACAGGGCTTTGGCGGGGAAGGGTCTCTCCGCGGGCGGCGGCGGGCCAGGGGGATGCCACCGGCGGGCGGCGGCGAGAGGCCGAAGCGGCGAGGGCGGGGCGGGGGGGGACGCCGGGGCGGGGTGCGCGGGAGGCGGGCGGCGGTTCAACAGGTACAAATGGTTCCTCCCCGCAGCAGCGACGTGCAGAAGCGAACGCGCCGCGCCCGCCGCTGTCACGGCCGGGGGGCCTGGAGGGGCAGCACCGCCCGCCCCGCCCCACTCCGCCCCGCCGCCGCTGCCGGTGGGCGGTTCCTGGTCCGCCATTGGATGCGGCGGCGCGGGGGCGGGGCCGGCGGGCGGGCGGGCG
>JAOEGS010004752.1:0-32710 GCA_025447755.1 Corythornis vintsioides | reverse complement strand
GGGCCGCGGGGAAGCTGCCGGCGGGGCAGCCGGCGGCGGGCGGCGGGGCCGGGGGCTGCGGGTGGCGGGCGGCCGGGAGGCTGGCGGTGACCTGCCCCAGCCCGCGGGCTCCGGGGATCGTCCCTATCACCAGCGCCACCACGAAGCCGGCGAATGTCATGGTGCCAGTCCCGGCGGCTCGGGTCCATCTCCCCCTCTAATCGCGCCCGGGATGCGAAGGGGGAAGGCGGGGCCGTGGCGTCCCACTAATCCCCCACGCCGCACACCCCTGCCTCCCGCCCCCCGGCTCCCCTGCCTGCGGGGGCAGGGCCAGCGGGGCGCGGAGAGACGCGCGGCATCCGCGGTTACCTGCCGCAGCCTTCCCGAGCGCGGGGCGCGGGGAGCGGTGCTGCCGTCCGGTCCCAGGCAGCAGCCCCTCCGGCAGCCCCGACGAGGGTTTGGAAAGGACCGCACATCGACCTTGCCGCCCGCGACCCCCGCAGCCCGGCCTCGGGAGCTCTCTCCTCCTCCCTCCCTAGTCCCGGGCGCCCCCGGCGTCCGTCGCTGCTCGAGGTACCGCCGCAGCCCCGGAGGATCCCCCTTCACCCCACTTTTTTCTCGCATTTGGGGTACCCCTACCAGCCACCACCTTCTCTGCCTGAGGCTGTGGCTACCCCGAGCTCTCACAGCCTGACAAAGAGCAGCGAGGAGCTGGGGCAAAGCCTGTCTCGGGGCGGGGGCGGCAGCTTCGGGGACACAACGGGCGAGGACGGCGGCTGCGGAGGCAGAGGAATAGAGAGAGCCCCAGACGTGTCTGCGGGAAACAAAGGGGCTGGGAACAAACACCGTGGAGAGAAATGTCTTCGAGGGTTTAGCTTTATCCCAGCCCTGTGTGCTCTGAATAGTAATCTGCTTATTCCCAGCCGCTGCAGAGTTATTCTGCATGACCTGACAATCTCTGATTTCCTTCTTCTACCAGAATGGTTCTCAGTTAGTTTTGCTCCTTTGTCTCGAGTTGCTCAGTTGTTAGTTCGGGTTTGTTATTTTTTAATTTACCACAGTTAGTTATTTTTAAATTTAACAGTCTTTTGCACAGCCCAACTGCCTGGTAGAGTGTAGTACCCCCTTTATTTGACAGTTGGTCTGTGGTGTGAGTCTGTAGATTCATCTCTCCATGTAATTTTTTCTCTTTTTTTTTTTTTTTTGACTGAGAAGCGTTAATCTGGTTTCTGAGTGAGCACATCAGTATTTCCACAACCTTGCATTATGCTTAGAGCCCAGAAGAAGTGGGAGTGTGCTTTCTACTTTCCATGCAAGACACATTTATCTCCAGTCAACAGTGGCCTTCCTTTAGCAGCCTCCAAACTGTTCAAAGGGTGCAAAATGCAACTTTTACCAATTTAAGCTTTTGTTTACAAGGACAAAAGAGCTCCAGTGGTAAAGAAAAGCAGGTACTACATGCTTGATGTTACCTGTATTAATTTTAATTCTGCTCATCTGCAATTAATTTATTATTAAAACATTACAGTTAGCATTTTAATAACTCACAAAGTTAAGGAGTACTCTGCTGGGGTTTCTGCAGCAGCAGGATAACTCTGCTGTCACATCTCTGAGGATATAAGCACACAAGTTTCTGAGGTTTCTTCTGGGGGTATGCATATGTATTAGTTTAGAAACTGTCAGGACTGGCAAGAGTTTAATTTGTTTTCAAAATATTAAGCATATACAAGATATTATCGTGAAAGCAACTCCTGGCCATTTTTAAATGATCTGAAAAGTTGTTGCTGTCATGGCATGTTGGTTGTTTTTATCCTTTGGAAGGACTGGTTAAAGGCACGCTCGGCCTGGCTGGTTGAGGCTTTCTTCATTGCCTAGTAAACACTTTTTGGCCTCAGAGTAACTGCAATATTTCATTTTCCCTGACCTAAGCTCTTTTTTTTCCCCTCTCTTTAGCTTGGAAGAGTTCTGCTGATCAGTGCAAGAGGAAGAGAACAGAGGAGTGTGATGAATCTTGCAGAACACTTCAGGCAAAGCTTTGAGCCTGGTACTTATTCATATATTCTGATCTCATTTGTCTCCTCTAGGTGTGTGGGCCAGCAGGAACCTTACATGCAGTGAACTTTCCCTTTGTAGGGTAGAGGTGTTTGAGCTTAAGGTTGCAAAATGGTGCTAAGTAGGAGCTGGGGAGAAAAAGAGAAAAGGGTTTGGAAGTAACTACAATTATAAAAGGAACATTGAGAAGTAAAAATTACTTGTCATAATGATAACCTCCCAGACGAGGTTCAGGTTTAATTGAATGATCACAGGTAGAGATTCACTCTTGATCATACTACTTTTTATCATGATTGTTATTTTTGATGTAGTCATTTAAGGAGAATGAGCCTCAATTTGTTTTAATAGCTGTAAATTAGATTTCACTGTGATGCTACAGGAGATGATGCTTTTGTTGGAGTGTACAGAACAGGGCCTTGGTCTGGCTTCCACTGATGACACTGATAACAGTTCCACTGTAAGTAGGAGGGGCCCTTTTCAGCAATACTGGAACTGGTGCAGTTCAGCTTTCCAGGACGTGTGCTCTGCACTTGGGAAGCAGCCCTGCCTTGGCTGGAGCATTTACAAGTGTCTCCCCTGTATGGTTTCTCTGGTGTTTGAACTGTCCAGCTCGTGTTGCAGCTCTTCCTCTGGCTGTGGCACTTCCAGGTGACATGTATAAAATCACCCTCCTCTGCTGGACTACTTGTGTTACACTTGTAGGAAGATCATTATCTCTGTGACTTCTGCCCCTGTCATGTGTCTCACAATTGGTCAAAAGTTATTGGGAAGAGCAAAGACAAAGAACCAGCTGCATGGGCAGACAGTGTGTTTTTTGAGAACCTTGATTCTTTTTGGCATCACACTTAAAATAACAGTAGGAATGAGAAGTATGCCTAAAAGGAAACTGCAATGGGCTTTACCTTCATATGTTTAGAAGCAAGAAACAGAGGCTTATTACTCTGAAAATACTGAGAGAGCTTTAAAAAGATGCCAAATGTAAGATGTTCTTAGTGGATTTGGATGGCTTAAAAAGTTTTGTCTCTGTTGTACAAAACTGTTGCAGGCTCATTTTCATTAGGATTTTATGGGTTATCAGAGGACTAAGTTTCAATAAATGAGTAGCTGAAGGTATGTGATGTGTGGCTTGCACGTGTGACAACAGTAGAGCACTTCAAAAACTTTTAATATCAAGCATTTAAAATTCATCTGGAGAATCAGTCTCATTCTGCTCCCATTTAAATCAATAGAAAAATTCACTGAACAGCCTCCTTCTGTACTCAGTAAAGCTGCTTACCTTTGTTTTTGAGTAGCTCCTGCAATGTGCTTTCACTGGAGGTTTCAGAAAAGCTGAGCACTTCCAGCTGTTGGTGGAATTCAGTTAAAATACTATTGCCAAGTGAGGCCCTGAGTCAGTCCCATCTCATTGCCACTGATAAGCCCTAAACCAGGGTGTCGTGTCCTGCATTTCCTCCTGGCCATGTTAAACAGCAGTCCTTGTGACCCACCAGAGCAGTGCATGAGAGTAGCCAAAGCAGAGAG
This sequence comes from Corythornis vintsioides, assembly GCA_025447755.1. Classification (NCBI taxonomy): domain Eukaryota; kingdom Metazoa; phylum Chordata; class Aves; order Coraciiformes; family Alcedinidae; genus Corythornis; species Corythornis vintsioides. Next base: position 29,158 of record JAOEGS010004752.1, on the reverse strand, counting down.
AATGTAGCCAAGCAGCCAGGCACAGCACCTCATCATGAAGGTATTTTCAGACTATCATTCTATAATTCCCTAGTATTAATTCTTCACATGTATGCTGGGGCCCTTAGATCAGCTGCTGGAATCAATGGAAAACCCTCATGCCTATGATCTAGTGGGCACTGAGTGAGGTCTAACAGCATCAGCCAGGGGCTGAAATCAGGACTAGAAGCAGAGGAAGCAAGGGAAGACTTCCTGGGCAAAATGGGACATAGAATGGGTACCATAATGAGTCAACATTTTTAGTTAGAAGTCAGCAGTCTTATTAAAAAAAAATAATTCAGTAATCTCATTCTTTTTAACAAACATGGGTAGCAGAAATTTGAAACCCTGCCAACTCTGACTGAAAATTAATTTGAGTTTCTGCTTATATGGAAGAGAATAGGCCTTTTGTCTGTAATTATATATAAGCTTCATAGGGTGACCCTGCATTACACAGGATGTAACTGAACAGCCTGTAATTGATGAGGTTTCCATTACCTCATAGCACAGTGCACACAGTAATGAGATCATAGAAAAACCTTTTTTAAAGTGTTAAGTAGTTTCCTGTAGAACAATCTGAGTTCATGTTATAAGGCAATAAGAAGCTGAATTTCCTGGAACAAGGCAATAAGAAATTTGATTTCCTGGAACATAGGTGCATATGTGCCTAACAGTGGGTTATACAGACCTGATGCATTAAATGGCATTTAAAACTGAAAAGTGAGCTCAATCATGCAAAACTAGTGAACTTTGTGTTTAATATAGTGAGGGGAAAAAAATGCTGTTTCAGCCAAGATAGTTTTGCCATATCCAAAGTAGCTACACATCATTTTAAAACAACAGTTTTGCCCAGAAAACAAACACGGATTTTTGAATAACAATGAAATGTGAAGGTATTTCTTTGAAAAACATGTTTTTAAAAAACAACCAAAAAAATCCCTGCATTCAGAAAAGGCTCTAATTGTGCAAATGTTTCTCCTCACTCTTAGTACATACACATCTGCTCACTGTCATGACTTGAGTACTGTGTAAAACTCAGGAGGACTGGAGACAGGTTCTGTTCATGCTGTTGCTGCTCTTTCAGCAACACCCAGGGACATTACCACTAGCACTACATCCAGTCCCATTCATGCAGGTGCAGTGTGGTGGTGTTTAAGGCTGCACTGTATATTGTTTCCATGAGCAACTTCCTTTATATTCCTTTCCCAGCAGATCCCAAGTGTGCAATGCCATGTGGCTGCGTGGGGAGTGAGGCCCAAGTGTGCCAAGAGACTCCAAGAGCAGAAGTGCCCCAGCAGGCTTGTGTAAGTACAACAAGGTGCTGAGCTGGTGCCTTATGCTTAGAATAGGAAGTAAGTGTGGATTCACATATGCTGCAGTCTGGTAACTAGGCAAAAGGTGAGTTTGTGTTCACTGTTCTATAAATAAGCATCTTTAAAGAGGCAAGAGTATGCCAGAGAGGACATTTAGAAGAAATGGAGTGAAAAATGGTATTTGCTAACAATCTTCACATAGTTTTGCTAAGAAATGGGACTTCAGTTCTGAACCTGACTGCCCTGGGTATGTTTTTTGGTACTTGATTCATTGAGTCCATCCTTTAAAAAGGATGCTCTGTGCATGAGTCACTCAACAACCCACTCAAAAAAAGAGAGAGAGAAAAAAACCCAAACCAGAAACAATGGTTGGGCTACATCTATGTAAAAATGTTTAATGTTTCAGCAAATGTTTGACATTTTAGTTTAGATCTAAGAGAGAAAAGGAAAAAAACAATCCTTCAACTTGTAATGTCTTCATCACAAAACAGGCATTTTGGACTCCTTTTCAAGTAAAAAATGGCCTTTACAAATCAGACAACATAAGCAAGCCTGTGACAGTGCAGGATGAAGCTTTATGTATTCAAAACATCCACTGTTAGTGAGGACAACTGGTTGACTGAGCTGAGATGCATGACCTTCTACAATTTCCTCTGACATTCGTGGCGTAGGAGGTTCTCTGTAGTAAACAATGCTTTATAAACACAGTTGTCTAAATAACTTCTTACAAACAATGCAGGTAGTTCTCTTCCAGTTATTTATCTCTGGAGTGGTAGCAGAGAGTTAATCTTCTGAAAAAAAATTCTTAATACCTGTTTGAGAACGTTTAATTTCATTGTTGTGAAGTGTAAGTGCAATGAAAATCACAAACCACAAAGAGAAGTGGAGCAGGATTGGTTTGTCTTTTCATCTTCCATCTATCTCAGGTGTCAGTTTCTGAGTTGCATAAAGCATTTCTAATGTTTCCTGTAGGAATTCTCAGTGTCTTGCACAAAATGTGCCCACAACATGTAAATAAGATTTTATTCTCCAGAGTTTTGGAGGGATGCAGGAATTACTTTAGTGCAGAGCCACATACATGCAATAACCCTTCAAGTAATTGATTTCTCTTTGTTAACATTGGACTCTCTTACTGGAATGGGAAAGGATAAAGTGAGTTACAGATGGTTTTTTATGCTTGTGCATAATGCAAGGTCATAATACACAATTATATTAGTATATTAGAACATGTAAAAAAAAGCATTAAAAGATGAAAAAATGATAATTACTTTTTAGAGCAGGAATAAATATGCCCATGAAGCCATATCTAACATTATGGACTTTTAATTTCTAAATGGTTTTGATCTTGAAAAGCAGCAAGCACTGCAGATTAGCACAAGCTTTACTGTGAGGGCATTTGGTCCACAAACTGAAAATCTACAAAGCAAGACATGCTGCTCTTGCCATCTTTTCCCTCCTGTACATGCCTACGACTATAATATGGCCCACAATTGGTGCACAAAGATGTACTTGCTGTTTGTGCCTCCTTGCAATGTTCTAGTTGACATTTTAAAGTGCAGCTACATATGCTTTAACAGAAATAAGGTGAGGCTACCATCTGAACTGCAAGGCAGCTCTGTGCCAGACGGGTTCAGAGTTGACCTTGTGCTTTTGAACTGTGTGTGACTTGTAGTTAGAACAACGCTGGCATTGTGCAGACCTGGGACTGACTTTTGCACTTAGATGGCCTTCATTACCACAGAATGTGGAAAATGTCTCTCAGGAGCTGTGGGAAGGAGGGGGGAAAAGAACTCAATATCCCCTGCTCTAACTATTGGCAAAACTAACTGCTTTCTTACAATCATTGTTGGCTTAATCTCACTAATTCTTTCTTAAAGCTATGATTATATGTAGGTTTTTCTTCCTGAAGCTTCTTCTTTAATTTCCTAGAACCTAGAAAAAGTAAAAAGCATCAGATAAAATTTTTTTCTCTATGGTTTAAGCCACCTTCTGGAGTAACATTGTTCATATTTCTTCACTGCCTTGTCTCTGTGATTCTGCTGCTTCTGAAGCTGTGGTTGCACATCTGCTGCAAAATAATTCCAACTGGGTTAAAAGATCAGCTGGATCTTTCTCCTGATCTAGTTTATTGCACAGCCACACAGAAAACAAGATGGGTGGTGAGGTGACATGAATGTGGAAAGAAGTTGTAGGTCTAGGAGCTGTTTAAAACTTAGTATGCTATAAACTTAAGCAAGAAAACATTAAGCTGTAGATATTGAGAAGTGGAGTATTCATGGAAGCCACAATTAACTGGTGACACTGTAAATGGTCTGGAAAATATGTAAGTAAATGGGAGAGTAGGAAAAGAAGATAATAAATTCAGGGATGTGTTTTACAAATAACATGTTGATGTGAAATACTCTCTAGTTAGCTACAGAGGTATCCAGAAAAAACAGTAAATCATACTGAAAACAAAATTAAAATGGAAAAGTACCCGTGTATATGAGGTAATATATAAGGATGAGTTTCCTGGAATACAGAGGCTTCAGACATAGGAGGTTATCAGTATACAAAGCTACCATATATTCTAATATTCTGTATAGTATCATTATGTAGTCACCTTCACTGCTATTTAGTACAAAACCAACCAGCTCTGGAGACAAAGTATGATTAGTATCATCATACAAAACATGCACAACTACCACATTCAGTCATAAAAATGTATGGCATTGTTCTGCAGTCGTGATAGGATACAGTTTCTGCCTGTATAATTTTAGTATCTTGTGTGAAGAAACATAGGGAAAGCAGGGAAGTGATACATGGTACTTTCTGATCTCTGTGCTTGTAGAATCAAGTGTGTAAGTCAGGTGCACGCAGTATGTTTCTTTGTTATTCAGAGCACAACAAATTCACACTTCTTTAACACTTTTGATTTATAATTATAAAGCCAGCAGATGTCATGTAATTAGGTTTGTACTGCCCTTGAGGGGGGTGGATCAAATTGGGCTCAGCATTAGAACAAACAGTGTAATTGAAGTTCGTGTAGTTACTACAGATTTGCTCCTACTTCACTAAGAGCACTTTTTAAATGCCAGGCAGCAAACAGGGGGCTAGTTGCAATGCAACATAAAGCTGCACTCCAACTCCCTCTCCTCTTTGAGACAAACAACCATTGCAGTTCAAAAGGCAGTTGTATTTTAACACAGAATCTGTTGGGAAGCCAGTAATGCTTGATCTCCGTGTGGAGGGGGACTTGAGGGGGCTGTTCTGGCTAAATGTTCAGTAATTAGAAGGAGGATTGTCAGTTAACTGCCATGATTGACTGAATTTCTCAAAAGAAAGAATGTGTTAATCTCTGATAAAATATGGATGTCACCTTTGGCAAACTATGGGGAGGACTATAGTGCGCAAGGTAACACCTCTGAAATCACATATGTCCAGCACATAAATCTTGATAGTGAGAGATATCAAAACACAAGTAGTTACAGCTCCATAAAAAATAAACAACACCCTACATCAATGAAGGTGACTTATTGCACCAACCTTATTCATGTTTCATGCTATTGCATTGTCTATTCTGTATGAATGGTCCCAGTGACTTCAGTGGAAAAAACCCACTGCAGAGATCCCTGAACAGGTTGGTGACCTCCAGCACATACCACATCACTGCAGCATTCTGTGTTTGTACTTCACCCAGCATTCACAGATTCCTCCCAGCGGATACGTAGACTAGAGACCAGGAAAAAACTCTGCATGTGAAGTACCACGAAGCTGCAGTGGGGGATGCCCAGGGAGGCTGCTGCATTTCCTGCATTGCCTGTTTGTAGGCTTGACACCACGTCATGGATGATGTCAGGATACAACGATTCTGTTCTTTTTTGATGTTTCCATTATAAGATTCAAAGTCACAGAAAATCAGGGTGTAATCAAGACAGGAATATCAAACCCAAACCTATAGATTGGCTTGTGGTGCAGTATATATTGTGTGTGGGTGTGTGTAGGTCATGGCTCCAGACTGGCAGAATTTGACCTGATACTTAGAAGACAAAAACTGACCACAGACTGTACAAGGCTCTGAGAACCAAAACCACAGCACACACGGAGAAAAAGGCAAGGAGCATCCTGCCAAAATACCACCTTCTTATTTTGAAGTAGTGGATGAAGCATGTCGAGGAAGATCTTTCGTAGGCACTGACTGTTGTTTGTGAAGATGAGTTCATCTTAGCAGCCAGTTCTAAAAGTGGAGCACAGACTCTTCAGCCTGGCGTGTCCAGAGGAAGGGATTTGATTACTGTGGGAGGACTTTGCTGTATTCATTACAGCCAACAACATCAAAGGGATGTGCCGTGGTGTGAGATAGCATTGCTTTTCCATAACATTTCCATGGCTAGGGCAGTGTAACTGGTATTGTATTCCCCAAGCTGATTTGTATTTTGGGTTTTAACTTTGAAAAGCTCCATCATTTTTCTACTGAGAAATGTGAGTAGCTGGACATTAGTCTGCACTGCTCTGGTTTCCTTCCCTTCACAGAATCACAGAATGTTAGGGGTTGGAAGGGACCTAGAAGATCATCTAGTCCAACCCCCCTGCTAGAGCAGGATCACCTAGACCAAGTCACCCAGGAACAGATCCAGGCGGGTCTTCAGAGTCTGGCTCCATCCTCTCTACACTCACCCTTAACATATTTATAGACATTGATGAGCATGCATCTTTCTCAGTTTGAAGTTCCACCTGCATCATGTCATTGATGTGTTTACAACTTATATCCCATTAAAACAAAATGAAACATACAAAAAATAATAACAGCTTGCATCAGTAAAATCCCAGAAGAGCACCATGCTTCATGGAACAGAGCTGAATCTCAGCTCTTAATGTCAATGTTTGGGACAGACAATTACAGGAAAAATGGATCTGTTTCAAGAGAGCAAACATTAGCAGTAATTATAACTGCTGAGATGATTTGTAATGTGTCCATCCTTATTCTTAAGTTTCCTTTTGTGAGATGCTAGGAACTGGAGTCTATTGCACAACTTTTGAATCCAGACTGTGATCATTTCAGTCTTCATGTTTCAGTATGAACAGTTGTGAGAATGAAAATCAGCACACATTATAAACGATGTACATTAAAAGACAATATAATAGGAGGGAAAGGAGAAAGAAGGAAAGAGACCAATCATCAGTTGAAAAATGCTTTAAAGATTGTGCAAAACTCCCTCAAACCAAACCTTTTAATCAACCAGGCAGCTGTCGGCTAAACAAAAACATTAACTTGCGAAGAGCTGCACTGAATACCAAAACTGTATTAAGGAGAGACGTGCAGGAGAGAAGCAGCGACCCGGCCTCAGCAGGGAAGGACCAAAAGCCCGTGCGGCGCCCCAGGCGGCAGCGCATCCTGCGCGGGGACCGGGCGGCCAGCGACAGCGCCCGGCTGGGTGTCTGGAGGAAGCGATGGACCGCGGAACTGCCGGGGCTCGGGGAAAATGACTTGCAGAGGCCGCTGCCGCCGCTCCAGCCGAACCGGGACCGGGGGGGGGGTCGCTCCGGGCTCGGCCTCCGCAGCCGTCACGTGTCGGCCGCAGCAGCCCCATTGGAAGAACGTACGGAAGTGACGCAGCAGGCGGGAGCCCGGCGAGCGGGTGTCGGGCGCCGGCCGTAGGGCGATGAACAGCCGCCTGCAGGAGATCCGCGAGCGGCAGAAGCTCCGGCGGCAGCTCTTGGCGCAGCAGGTAGCGCGGCGGGGGCCGGGCCAGACCGGGTTGGATCGGGTCGGACCGGGTTGGATCGGGTGGGATCGGGCCGGGGTGACGCCGGGCGCTGGAGTGCGCGGGCCTGGCCCTGTCCCCGGGGAGCGGCGGGGCTGGTAGCGGCGGCCTCGGTGCTGCAGCGAAGGGGCGGCCTGGCCTCCGGGCCCCGCAGGCCGCGCGGTTTGGCCCCGGGGGGAGGAGTGGTGGTGGTGGTGGTGGCGGCGGGAGGCTGGGCCCGGGTGGTGGTAGGAAGCGTATGGAGAGTGTAAGGAAGAAACCCTTCTGTTTCGGTTTGGGGTTTTTAGTGGGTGGTAACTGTGGCTCGGCCTTGTGTCGCCCGTTGTGCAGCTAGGGGCGGAAAACGCAGACAGCATCGGTGCCGTGCTGAACAGCAAAGATGACCAGCGGGAGATCGCCGAGACACGGGAGACGTGTAGGTCAGTATCCCTCTGCACTTCTACTGGAAAGTGGGGGATTGTAGTAGAAGCCCAGGCCTTCGAAAGTGGGGGAGGTTGCTCTCCAGAGAGCAAATAAAACCGTGCTGCTTGTTACGAACCATATAGTTCAGGGGAAGGGAGTCTGAACTTTGGATGGGGCGAGTTGGACTGAACACTTCTAATAATAACCATTGCTTCCTGTGTGAAAAAGCTGTTGTAAAGCACCAGGGGAGGTTTAAACTAGATAGCGGGAAGAAATTCTTTACTAAAGACTTAGTAGGTGCTGGAAGGGGCTGCCCAGGAAAGGGGTGGAGTCGCCATCCCTGGAGGTATTGAAGTGTGTAGATGAGCATTGCAGGCCATGCTCCTGGGGGACAGTGAGGTGGGTTTTCTTGTGTGTGTGGAGTTCCTTTCTTTCTTTCTGTTTGCTTGTGTCACTGATGGTTGGACCAGGGTAATCTTGGAGATGTTTTCCAACTGTGACAATTTTGTGATTGTTTGAAAACTGAAGTGTGAGTTAGGACTCTGCCCCTTGCATTGTCCTAAGAGCAGTTACTGGGCAAATTAGTTTAAAAGTTCTTATGGAACCCTAAACATGTCCAGGACAGAGTAACAGCTGCTGATTTTCATGACTAACAGGAATTTTCTGGTGTGAGCAGGCTTAATTTTGTAGATGTACTGCTTTGATTAAAATAAGCTGTACCTTTTAGACCAAAGTTTTCAAATAGCTTCAAACTTGGAACAGAAATATGTACTCAAGGCAGATTATCAGAGATTTCAGAAGTGTTCTTTTTGGAGAGAGAAACTGTTCTATATAGGGATTTTTTTTTTATGTTTATAGGGCTGCTTATGATACTTCTGCACCAAATGCAAAACGCAAATACCCAGATGAGGGAGAAGCTGATGAGGAAGAGATTGAAGAATATAAGGTAAAATGAAATTTTTCTCTACTGTTCATGTCTCTGAGGGACTTTATGTATGTGTGCCTATAAATTAAAATAGGTGCTATGTGTATAAATTTAGTTATTGTGGTGGTTCTTAAGCCACTTAAGGGCTGCTTGTCAAGCTTCCCACTTGGAGCTGAACTCTGCAGCACAAGCTATAGGGGGAGGAAAGGTGGGAATAAAAGGTGCATTACTGGTAAAAGTGAATAATGGGTGTTTTGAGCTTAGAAATGGAACTGTGGCTCTAAAGAACTTCCCTACTTTTGTTTCTGTGGCATGATGAGGGTGGTACTAGGGTTAGCTGAGCTCCCTGGTCTGTACTGGAAGTGACTGGTAATGGAACCTCTGCTCTTCCCAGGCTTTTCCTAGCCTGCTGAGTTGTGATTGGTGCTCCACCTCTCCCCCAGCTGAACTTCTTCAATTGTTTGAACCTGTGTGTCTGGTGTCAGCAGCCAACTCCTGCAGGTTTAACTTAAAAGACCTAAAACACCTGTGGTCACATTTTCTGTCTGCCAGCCTAATTTGATCCAGCTCTGTTACCCTGTGTTTCTTCAGGCAGTGGCCTGTGAGCTTGGAGTGCTTCTGTGCATTTGTTCTGGACACTGAAAACTTGGATGTGGATCATGATAATTGCTTAATGTATCCCCAGGCACTTGAAAAAACAACTTGCCTTAATATTGTGGGGCTTGGTTTTGCTAACTCAGATTGGGAAAGCAAGAATCGTTCATGTTGAAGAATCTTGTATTGCTGCTAATTTCTGCTTAGATCATGTCCTTTTCCCTTTGAAAGGCCAAAAGACTTCTAAACTTTATTTTCCTGTAATTCTGAAGGCACAGGGAACAGGGGTGACTGAAGTAGGTGTTGAACCAGCACTTAGCAGAAGGCTAAGGTTTAGAGGAGATGCAAGAGGGGTTTACTACAAAAGCAGTTTGTAGTAAAACTTAGGCTTTCAGTTTGTTTAGTGTGTGTCCCCTCAAATAACACTTGTGGCTGCTTCTCTGCTGTCCATTCCTTTTCCTGATGGTAATCCTTCCTGGTCTGGTTAAACAAGCAAAGAGTGGATCTGTAAATTCTTCTGACTAATGGGGAATCTGAGCTGGGAATCACAGCAGGCTTTTCAGAAGTTGGTTCAAAGCTCCCATTTGGAAGGATCACAGAGCTTATTTTAGATTTCAACAGCTAGAGGGATCAAAATAGGGAGAACACTTAATGTTCCATTCTGCTTCCAGACAGCTCATGTAGCCCAGGGTAAATGCAGCAGTATTAGTAACCTCTTCTCTGTGTCCTTTGTCTGAAGATGAGAGCTCTTTCCTGAGAAATATCTCTCCATCTTTCATTTTAAACACACTGAAATAAATGTCTTAAAATATTTCAGCCCTGAGACTGCTTTTCTCACATGAAGCACTCTATTATTAAGATTTCTCTTGTAATCAGTAATACATGAAAGCATAAATATCCTGATAAAATATGGTAAATTATTTTAATGGTTCTTAAGTTTTATTTATGTAGAGTAGATAGATACTGGGCTGTTTCAGGATCACTGGGAAAACAGAAAGGGGTGTGAAGAAGCCAGTCTCTTTGCTGGGTCTGCTCTGAGTTCTGTGTTGGTTGTTCAGAGTGTATCTCTGAGTTGCAGAAATCTGATGAACTAACAGCTGGTGACACAGTAACTGTGGGGGAAAAAAAATTGCAATACAATTCCTTTTTTCTGGGAATTTTGAAGTTACTTTTAAGGACAGGCCAAGTGAAATGCTGGCTTGTACCATGTGCTGCTTCTGCAAGGTGTGGACTTTAACCAATTTATATGGACAAGATAGTTTCAGCTCCTAAGGTTGGAACAAAGGATGATTGAGTGGATATAAATGTTCAAGGGTTCTACTGCAGAAGAACTTCAACAAAAATACATCATTTGCATTAGTCCAAGGAGTGAAATTTAGGGGGGACAAAAATGAAAAGTTCTGCACTGCACTCTCAGGGTCTAGAAAAAAGAGTTTCTTAGGTTATTCTTGTTTTAGAGGCATTTCCCTGTAGCACTGTCCTCATTAACGAGAGGCAGACCTTTAGGGGGAAAGGTAAATGCTACTCTCTCTTTTTGTCCCCTACAGAACTGGAGTTGGAATCATTTGTGGTTTTCTGGTTTAAGAGACATATTTATAGACAGCCCACTTCTTTCCTTAGCCAGCAGAATCATCATGAGGAGAGGAGCTGTGACCTTGCATAATTGTAATATCTGCTTGATTTCCAAGGATGAGGTAGAACTACAGCAAGATGAAGAGAACCTGCCCTATGAAGAAGAGATCTACAAGGATTCCAGCACCTTTCTTAAGGTGAGCTGCTTTTGCACTTGGAGTAGTCAGAGGTGGCATCACTGTGTTCAGCTCTTTCTGGGATTGGTAGTATTTGAAATACAGCTTTAAAGGCTGAAGTAATTGGCTGGAATTCACAAGTACAGAAGTTTTCCTGTGAAAGCTGTGACTGTATCTAGTGTTGGTTGATCTGACTGAAGATCTCTGTCAGTTTCTGTTGAGCCATGGTAGTGGTGGTCCTGATCTTGAACTAAAACCATGATCATGACTAGTGTAGCTATAAAAGCATGTTGAAAACAAGTCAAAATCTGTTAGTTTCTCATTTGTCAAACTAAGGTGGTGTGTGTGTGAATGTCAGGTTATCTCCCTGTTGCTCTCCCTTTTTCCAGGGTACTCAGAGCTTAAATCCACACAATGATTACTGTCAACACTTCGTGGACACAGGCCACAGGCCCCAGAACTTCATCAGAGATGTTGGTATGTCATAGTCACTGCTTGAGGGTCACTCAGTGCAGCTGATAGCACCTTTTCTTACCTATTCAATTCAACTGCTGACAGCTCATTAGAAGCCCCAACGTATTATTGAGTTTAGAGGATGCTCTTTATGTTCATCCAGCCATCCCTGAACTTATTATTGGAATCTTTCTTTCTTTTAGGCCCAGATTTATTATTTATTATTATATAGATATATTATTTATTATTGAAAAGCTAGTTTGGTCCTGTTTCCTTCCCCCCAGGAGTGCCTGGTGGCTGTTGGGGTTTTGCCTGCTTTTAAAAATCAGGACACCTCCCTCTGCTCTTCTGCAACTGCTCTGTGTTTTGTTTAAGGGGTTTTTTTGTGTGTGTGTGGGTTGTGGGTTTTTTGCTTTGGTTTGGGGATTTTGTTGTGTTTTGTTTTTCCCATTGAAGATTCTTTTACATCAGTTGCTGATCATCATCTTCTTTTTCTGCTGGTCAGGAGTATCTGACTTTCACTGGCTGGAAACAACACAGCAGTGGAAATCACAAGAACACAGGGGTGTTTTTAAGGTGTTATGTATTTTAGGAAAATAAAAACTTTTGTGTTCTATGCCTATGTAATAAGAGGTAATAAAGTCAGTTACTAAGAACTTTGCTTTTCTCAGTGCAATGCTAGGGTTGGGACTGAAATAAGGAGAGGGGCAAATGTTGGGGAGTTTGTGGGTTTGGTTGGACTATTTTTGTCACCCATGGATTGGGACCATTTAAAGTTGTAAATTTGGATGAACATGAAGGTTTGCTACTAGCTGCTCCTAAAGCTGAACAGATGCTGCTTGGGAGGCAGGTGTGGTGCTGTTCTGGTTTGTGCTGAGCCTGCTGCTAGGAGTGACAAACAATGGTTTCTTTTTTTGAAGGGGGAGTGTAATACACTGAGAAGTTTGCTTGGGTTTTGTAGGTTTTTGGAGGTTTTTTTTTCCTTAAAGTTTGCCACAGAAAAGCTGTTAAGGGCACTTTCTTGCATTCTGTACATCTAATCAAAGGTTCCAACAAAAAATAAATTGATTAATTTGTTCTAACAAAAAATAATTTGAGGCTAAGTATGAGTATTTGGACCCTTGAGTATACTGGACAATGCTTAATTGATGCAGATTTACTCTCTAAGTAGTTGTTAACTTCATCTTTTCTTCTTCTTAGGCTTAGCAGATAGGTTTGAAGAATATCCAAAGCTTAGAGAGCTCATCAGATTGAAGGATGAGCTGATATCTAAATCTAACACTCCTCCCATGTAAGTGTTCTTGTGGAAAACACCTTTCTTTTCCAACCTGTTTGAAGTAGCTGCCTGCTTTGCAAATCTCTTCTCTTTAGCACCTGCTCAGAATTTACATTTTCTTATTTCTGTTTGTATGTACAAAATAATTGAAACTTCAGAAGAATAAAATCTGTTTGCTTTGGTTAGTTTGGTCTAGGAGTTTAATATAGTATATAAACTAGATTTTTTTTTTTTCCAGTGTATGATTATTTATAGTTATTATTTGTTTTTTTTTTTAAGACTGAACTGTCAACTGATTGGGCTGAAGTCTTTGATTTGGGAGTTAAAAGCATAACATCCAAATGAATGTCACCATATGCAGTGTACAATAACAAGAAAAGCTTCAACCAATTAGCCTCTTAATGTAACCTTAGTTGTTCTTGTAACAGCTTTTTTTTTTTTTCTGTTGTATAATGTTTAGCTATTACTTTACTATCCATTAATTAGATGTCACTTTGTAGTTCAAGGCCAAAAAATGCAGGCTGGCTGGATGTGATTGGTCCTGTTAACTCTGAATTACCTCTGAGTGTTTGCAGAGCATGAGGCACAGTAGAAACAATGCAGACTGTTACTTCCAGGAGCTTCAATCTGCCAACCTAATTGCTTTTAGCATACTGCAGTCCTAGTCTGCACTGAGCATCACTTCATGATAGTCACATGAAAAACTGAATAACTGTCTGAAGAACTGGGGTGCCAACTGCAAAACTCAACTTGCTGTTCTGAAGTTAGAAGCATCTTGGCATCTTTAGCCTAAAAGCACAGAAAGGGGGGAAAATAGGAATAAAATGCTGCATTCTGATAACACCAAAGAGATTTAACAGAATAATAATCCCTTCCAGACCCTTCCTTAGGAAGGGGGAGGTGCTGGTCTGACAATCAGCATTTTTTAAGGTGGAAGTGAGCATTTGTTCCCTGCTTGCTCTTTACTAAGAGGGCATTTTAAAGCAAAATATGATGCACTAAGTCCAGCCTAGGCCAAGTGGAGACACTTCTGCCTCTCCTCTGGCTCTAGTGCAGCTGAGCTAGGTGAGCTCCACGGGGAGCCTGCCCTTAACTGGCTCTCGTGGAGGAGAATGTTCACAGCAGTGTTGCAGCTTTCCCAAGCAGCCTGTCATCTTCTTCAAACAGGTACTTACAAGCTGACTTGGAAGCTTTTGATATTAGGGAACTGAAGTCCAAGTTTGATGTGATTCTCCTGGAGCCACCACTGGAAGAGTATTACAGAGAGACTGGCATTACTGCCAACGAAAAATGCTGGACCTGGGATGATGTAAGTGCTTTTCTGGCTGTGAAAGGGACTCCTTAGCTAGATGGAATAAAATAGCTTGAGGATTTCATTGGGTATCAAAATTTATTAGAGATGTGTTTTAAGGAAAAATGGGATATGTGGGGTTTTTGTTGGTGGTGGTTTTTTTTTTTTTTACAGAAAAGTGTAGATTCTTATAATGAGCCTGCACTTTCACACCTCCATGTGAAGACTTTGTTGTTAGTTTGGCTTCTTTTCTTTTTTTCTTTTCCTTTGGAGGAGTGTGATGGATTAAATGTGCCCTTTCATTCTCTGTGAGCATGGCAGTGTTGGCTGGAGGAAGAAAACCATTATCCTAACAGCAAAACTCCCAAGTGTTGGAGGCAGGAGGAGTCCTGCTCTTATCTTAGCTGGGAGTTACCTCATAGAATGGCTTCTGCTGCAGTATTTTTCTTCAGAATGGCACAGAATGGAGCTTGATTTGATGTGTCAGCAAGTTACAGATGATTCTGTTCAACTTGCAATGAGTAGCAGATGCTTTGCATCTGGTTATTTCATCCTGAATGTTACTCATTTGTCATTGGTGAACCACTGTCCTGATGAACTCCTGCTTCCTTTTTCCTGGAAGTGAAAATGGAGGGCATGTCTTTCCTTTGTAGGAATAGGAATTGAGCTTGTTTGTTTTTTTATATACCTTCAGATTTCACATCAGTAACTGCACAGCTGGAAGGAAACCAAGCACTGCTTTGGTTCTGAGTCTTCTTGCTAGGTCAGGTTTCAGCAGGGGGATGGATAATGGGCTGTGTTAGAATTTTCTATACAGATGAAGTTTCTGTTAGAAAATAATTAAACTGGTCATAAGCAATGTCATCAATGTATTGCTGAGGAACTTCTCTGGAAAGGAGTTTTAAGAGGGTGGCTGTGAGTGGTTTACAGATGAACATTTCTAATAAGTGCATCCTGGTGGCTTCTCTGATGATGTTTCAGCACTTAGTAAGCATTCTTTGTGAAATAATTGGTGCTTTGTATTTAATTCAGCAACACTTCTGTTACTGTCATTGTTCCTAGATCATGAAATTGGAAATAGAAGAAATTGCAGCCCCAAGGTCGTTTGTGTTTCTGTGGTGTGGTTCAGGAGAGGGGCTGGATCTTGGCCGAGTGGTAAGATGATGTTTTAATTCAATTTGTAAGGCACAGGCTTCAGAGTTTATTTTTATCCTTGACTTTTCTGTATAGAATTCTCAACTGGAGCTGCTGAGAGATGTTTTGTTACTGTGGTAGCAGATAGGTAACTTCAAATGGATTAAATAAATGGGAATGTCTCTGTCATTAACTGTTTAGGTACTTGTGATGTTTTCTAGGTCAGTTGCTGCGACACTGTGAGGAAGCATCATTCTATAGGGTCTAGAAAGCTCTACTGCTGTCTTGAATGTTATTTTTCTTTTTAACAGAAGACTTCATAGTTTTCTGCCAGAAATATTCAGGCTAGCAGAAGGGTGCTACTGTTTCCTATAGTAAGATAAAATTGGCTCTGTAGCACTGCTTATTTTCAGAAAACACCTGGAGTTTAAGGAGGTTTTTAGTGAGCTCTGTGAAGTTCCACTTCCCTGTAAGGTCTTTGAGTTTCAGTCTTTCTAAATCTGTTTCCCAGAGCAGCACTGCTTCCATTGGGGATGGTGGAATAAGAATTTCCAGTTGGCCCTTGTTGTGCTGAAACATTCTTTGCCTGGTTTGAGCAGTGTTTTACTAAAACAAGATGGCATTTTGCTAAAGGACAACATGTGGCTGCTCATCTGTTTGCTGGAGCAGCTTTTTATTCTGAGGTTGGCTACAGGAGCTATTTGAGTTTTAATTGTAGACATATTAATAGTAGCTGGACAGTTCTTCAGTACAGCCATAGCCACCTGAGCTTGAGTCCTTAATGCCCAACTTCCTCCCTTTCCAAGACTACAGTTTAAGTAGTTAAAGATGAAGAAGCTATGTAGGTGTGGGGTTTGATTTGTTTTTTACAGCTACAGGAAACATACCCAAAATGGTAGCCAAGGCCTTTGGCTGTTTATCTTCCTGTTCATTGGTTTTTACATTGGTGTGAAGAGCTACCAGAATGTAGGTGTTAGTGGAGAGAGGGCCAGAGAGCTGACTGCTGTCACTCAGGCCCAGTTTGTGTCCCTAGGTGAAAATCACTGTGGAGCTAGTTCTAGACATGATCTGTGCAGAGTTAAGTATTAAAGTGGTGTGTAGACAAGTCAACATGCACATAAACCTCTCTAATTTATCGTGGGGCAGCTTGACAAAACACAGGGCAGTCATGACAGTAAACTGGTTCATTCAGCTCTGAGAAATGTCTCTTCCAGCTGTGCTTTGAGAAGTCAGGTACCTAGGAGTGTTCAGTTTAGGTTACCTAAGTTTTTGCTTTGATGTGAACTGTTTTATCTGTCTGTATTTAGTGTCTACGTAAATGGGGTTACAGAAGGTGTGAGGACATCTGTTGGATTAAAACAAATAAGAACAATCCTGGAAAGACCAAGACTCTAGACCCTAAGGCTGTTTTTCAAAGAACCAAGGTAAAGGTTTGGCTTAACAACTTCTGTTTCCTTTCTATCTCTTCACACACTTGGTGCTTCATGGCAGTTGCTGACATGCTTCCAGGAAAGCAAAGGTGAGGACTTCAGAGTTCTGTTCTACAAAGTACATTATATGGAAATAAACATTCATAGGCTGAATGCTGAACTTCTGTCCCTCCTTAACCTTGGTCAGTGAGAGGTGTAGAAGTCTCTCATATTTTAACTCTGCTTGGTGAATTTCTATTACAGCCCTACAAATGTGGTACTCACTTGAGCCTTGTTGAAATGCAGGTGTCTGAAGAGGGAGATTATAAATGGATGTAGCAATGAAAGCAACTCTGGAAAACTAAATACACACATGCAGGGATGTGCCCAGAGCTTGAACTAGATGGCTAGAGGACTGGTAGGGACCATAGCTCCTCAGTCAGCATCTCCTGACAGGCTGGTGGTGGCTGTAATGCCTGAATGATGGAGTCACTCAGCTTGGTTTAAATTAGTGTCTTGGATGTGTTGTGGAGGATGTATATTAAAGAAGGTGAAGAGGGAAAAAAAAAGTATTTTGATTGAAGAGGCTCAAATGTAGTTCAGAAAGTTACAAAACTGTAGTTATGATTTAATACAGAATTGTTTTGGGAATATGTGGATGTAATTATGGTATTTTTACTGAATACAGAGTTGGCCAACAGTTTATTACCAGGGGATTCATTCCACACTCATTAGCTATTCATTACTATTAAACATCCTCAACTCTGTCTCAGATTTGCCATATTTTTAGGCATGTAAACCTCCCTTTAAGATACCTGGAATCTATTTGACTTGCATTTACATTAATTAGAAGTGTATTTGAAAGGGTGTTGTATTGGCTATAAATATTTGTAAGTATATTGTATGTTTATCCCACAGAGTATTGCAATATGCAGCTGGCTTGTGAGGGAGAGGTTAAAACCAACATTTGGATTTGGGGGGCTGTTGCATCTTTGTTTAACAGAGACTAGTTTCTGGTATTAGAGAATCTCTGCTTATTGAGTGAGGTTTGGGCTGTGGTCACTATTTATACTAAACACTGACAATTGAGCTGGCTTTTTCTGACTAAACAAATACCCTCTTGTGTGAGATGTAGTTACCAGTGGTTCCAACAGCAAATGTTGTCCTGGCATCTTTAATGTAGGCAGCTCTTCAGATGGCTGCTTTCTGCTGTGCCACCTGTTGCAGATTCTGAGGTACTAATGAATGACATTGCAGGCGCTAGGAAAATAAAATGTTTGGGATAGTTCTTTTAAAGAGCAGATTTAGGAGGCTTTGCTTGATGGGCAATTTGCTTAGCAGCATTCTGCCTCTTCATGCAGTTAAAGTTAAGGTATAAAAACCCTGTAGCTTGGGTGCAGTTGACCAACTGTGTGTAGTTGATGGGTCATCTATTCAGTTTTTCATATTCACTGCCTCTTCAAACCCTGGCCAAAACTCTGGAAGTAATTGCATACTTGTCTGCAGCTCGTTTTAGAGCCATCTGGTGGTGCTTAGTGTAGAGTGGTTGATGATCCAAGGGAAAATAGCTCATCTGAGCTTAACATTCCCAGAAACAGAACTCTGAAATTAATCTGTAGCACCCTCTTCTCATCCTGTACCCATGATGGTGATTCCTCATTCACAGATTCTACATGCTAGTCACTTACAATTGATCTACAGCCTGTCAGAGGGAAGGCTGGCAGTGGGTGTTGCAGTTCAAGAACACTTTCAGTCCTGAGAGTGCAGTGTCTGCTGGAGAGTGGGTTTGCTTTTTTGAGTGGTGATGCCTTCTAGAAAGGAGCCTGAAGGCAAAGGCTGCTTTTGTAACAGAGGTGCAGTGTGAAAAGGAACAGCTGACCTTCCCTGGCTGTTTTATGACTGAGAGCTCTGAAAAGCATTTGTGTGAGCAAAGTTAGGATCAGAACACTCACACAAGTATCAATCATAATAACAACTGTTCTCACACTCCACCTTGTACTCTCTGGTGATTCTTCAGCCTTTCCAAGCTAAAGCTCTAACCTTCCTTTAATTGAAGGAGTCCAAGTATCTTATCTGAGCCTCCAGTTGAGCTTTTTCCCTGCCACGGTGTAGTTCCTCAGCCCAGATCATTTAAACTACACTCCGCTTTGTTCTCAAAAGGCTCTTTGGTTGGCTCCAGTTTGCTCTAGCTCCCACCTCCAGAGTTTTCCCTTCCCAAGGGCAGGATCTGCTCTGCCTGGAACTTCTTCAGTCCCTCCACATGTGATGGTGCTGTGTTGTGTGTGCAGGAGCACTGCCTCATGGGCATCAAGGGAACGGTGCGGCGCAGCACGGACGGCGATTTCATCCACGCCAACGTTGACATCGACCTGATCATCACTGAAGAGCCAGAAATTGGCAACATTGAAAAGCCCGTGGAGATTTTCCACATCATTGAGCACTTCTGCCTCGGGCGACGGCGGCTCCACCTGTTCGGGAGGGACAGCACCATCCGACCAGGTAACCCTGAGCTCTCCTTTCCTCCAGTCACCTTCCATCAGCCAGGGCCACTTGACGGGAGGTTCTGATGGAAACGGAGACGGTGCTGCCCAATCCTAACGCCTGGTTCTTCTGCATCATCTGAGGAACTGGGATTCTCTGTGTAACACCCCATTTGCCCCACTGTGGGATTATCATACCACAGAAAGCCAGATGAGCTATCTTGGTGACTTCTCCCAGTGAAAATCTGCTGGATAGACACATTTCCCAGGTTTCTTACCTTCCCAGTCAGATGACAAACCACCCTGGTGCTCAGCAGCAGAGGGATTGTGGCCTCACTTGACCACTGTGACAGTAGCAAAGTGACTTCTCTAGTTTATGTTCTGTCCCTCATGATCAAACAGCAGAAAAATTTGCTAGAACTAAAGATAGCTTGTGTGTATTTTCTTAGCAAGAATGTCTGTCTTGGGGGTGAATCCTCAGCCTGTGTTGCAGAAGCATGATACAGAACCCTGCCTACTAAGTGATATTACAGTTGGGTTATAAATTCTGCAGGACCAAGACACAAATCTAGTTTATCATTGTTTACTGTTAAGTTTTGTTTAATAAATACTCATTTTTCAGAAGTAAATACTTAGTAAGACCTTTAAGCTTTTGGGTTTTTTTCCCGTTACCTGTAACTGAAGATGAATGCTCCCATGATTCATTTTTTTACTGGAATACTTAAATGAATAATTTCTATGGTTTTAAATTCATATTCTGAGTACTTGCTTTACATTAAACTTCTATTTTTGGACTTAAAAGTAAACTCCACATTAGCACAAAATTGCAATGTCTTTGCTACTCTGTCTTGCACGTGATAAATTCTCTGCTTGTGAAATCCATGTTAGTGTCCTAAAGAGGCTGCCAGATGTATGTCACAGGTTGGACAGTAGATCTTGAGATGTGTTTTTAGTTTGTGATGATTTGTCAGTCACAGAACAGCGTTGTTTGGAAAGTCTGTGACAACTGTAATTTTTTAATTTGGTAATTTAAATTGTGGAGGAAGCAAGGTAAATCATGTTTCAATTCCTAGGGTAAAAAGTGTTAAAGAACTGCTCTTGGGTGGTTTTAGTCTTGTTTTCCTTATTGCAACATGTTGAGATTACTGAACTACTGTTTTCTTTTAATATGATAAAACTGAAAATTACATTCTCACTGGCACTGAGTGGTCTCAGAGCCCTGGTTTAGCACCAGCTCTGAATAGGAAGAAATAGGAACATGAATTTTTTAAATGTCTGCCTGCCTTGATTGGCTTGCTGAAGCTGAAGTGTCTGCTGAATGCCTGTGCATAAGCAGTTTAATGGAACTCCTCAAGCAGAACTGTTATTTCACTGTATTTTCAGGTATGTGCTTCAAGCATCCTGTGCTCTGTTGGCTGCACTGTCACAACTGGTTTCTGGAAGCAATTACCTACATCCAGTTCAAATGCCTTTTAAAAAGGGGAGGAGGATGACATTATTGTTAAGCTGGATGAATTTACTGATCAGGTTTAGGCTGGAAAACGTTGCAGTGTAAGAACAAGTAGGGGGAGAAGGAGCCTTGTGAAATCAGAGCATGTGTTCCTATACCTGTGTCTCATTAAAAAATGAAAAAGAAAAAAAGCCCTTAGAAATCTCAAACTTCTTCTAAAAAATCTTAACTTCTCAACAACTCTGGCTTTCTTGGAGATGCCCTTTTCACCCCATTCAGTACAGGTGATGAGCAGGTCAGTGTCTGTCCCTGTCACTTCAGTTACAGAAGAGGCAGTAGAGCCTTGATGCAGGAGTGTGTTCCTGCTGTCCCTGCCTCTGGCTGGGTTGGCTGACTGTCAGAGCCATGCTCACAGCTGTCCCTGCCTCTGGCTGGGTTGGCTGACTGTCAGAGCCATGCTCACAGCTGTCCCTGCCTCTGGCTTTGCTCCCTAGGTTGGCTGACCGTCGGACCCACGCTCACCAACAGCAACTTCAACGCAGAAACCTACTCCTCCTACTTCACAGCTCCCAACTCGCACCTGACCGGCTGCACCGAGGAGATCGAGAGGCTGCGGCCCAAGTCGCCCCCGCCCAAGTCCAAGTCTGACCGGGGTGGGGGTGCTCCAAGGGGAGGAGGAAGAGGAGGGACTTCGGCAGGCCGAGGAGAGAGGGGCAGAGAGAGGAACAGAACGAACTTCAGGGGTGAGAGGGGTGGCTTCAGAGGGGGACGTGGAGGTACCCACAGAGGAGGCTTCCCCACCCGCTGACGGTGGGTAGGTAGTTCCCTCTTCCTTGCTCCCCTGCCTCAGCTCTGACTCAGATTTTTTTATTGCTAATGTGAATTGTTCTGGGGACCCAAGCTAGGTGACTGCCTCCCACTGACTGGCCTGGCACATCACCACCCCTGCCCAGCAGGGCTGCACCTGACAACGCTCAGCTTGGTCTCCGGGAAGAGAGCACCACCTCTTCAAAACGTGGATAGGATTGAAGCAAAGACACTCTTCTTATGAAACCTGTGAGCTGTGCTGTGGGGGCTTTGTTAGCTGTCATTTTATCCAAAACATGGATTCTTCCTTCTTTGGGGGGTCTGGGTTGGACTGACTTGGATTAATATGATGGCGTGTGCATGAAATGCAGTTCTGAACTGCATGGCAGTAGCAGACTTACTCTCTTAGAAAAGTACTGTGTCTAGTATGACACCTATTTTAACTGCTCTCAAGCCAAGGAGCAAATTGAATCAATAGAATTCTATTTTTTTTTCTTAGATTCAATTTCCCAAATTATTCCTGGGAATAGGGCACAAGGTTGTTTCATCAGTTTTCATGTCTGTAGTGGGATGAGTGGTAATTCTGTACAGGTGTGTGTTGTGCTTCATAGAAAGCAAGAAGTTGTGTGTTTACATGCAGGTCAGAACTTCACATGGGTCTGGATTTCTTCTTGGGCAGGGATGTGCAGCCAGTGTGTGCTCATGAAAGCCTCGAGTCTTGGTAGGGAAAACCAGTTTTATTGCAGAGCAATTGAATAAAAGTAGCAGAAAGAGTGTTGTTGGCCATGTGGTGTTGTGAGAGGGAGTGCTAACAGAAGCTAACCACCTTGGCAATGAGGGTGCAGTAATTGGAGTGCTTTGCTTTGCCTGTGGATGTTAAATGTGTTGGAACTAGACCATTGGTGCTGAGCTCCCAGGTACTGGGGGGGGGAGCAATGCCCTGTGGTATCATGTACATGGTTTTACCAGAACCACAGCTCTTGACTTCTTGGTTAATACAGCGTGGGACTGAACGAACTGGGTTGGTCAAGTCTGTCTTCAGTGTTGGAAAAGTGGCTTTTCAGTCTCATCATGGTTTTCTATTGAAGATTTTAAATAACTGTCCTGTCAAGAAGTGTATTATTAAACTTGTTTATCAAAGCTAATGTTGAAATATTTTTCTTAATATTATGTGGGTTTGTTCTCCTGGAGGTTTGGGAGTTACAAAGAAAGTTGTACTGTGGTTTCCTCCCTACTGTTGTAAAAAGAGCAGGTAGTGACTGTTCATTTGGTGCATTCTTTTGGTTCTTACTCAAATTCTAGGTCTGTAACCTTTGGAAGATTGCTTTTGTGCAACTGACAAGTCTCTTTGTTCTCAATTAGAAGAAAATGTTAATTCTCTTTTGCCCTTTTTATGTCCACAGCTGCTAGTTCACTGCATTGGTTGCTCAACAGAGATGATTGGGCTACACTGAAGAGGAGATTCAACTCTGTTTGAGATGTTTGCAGAAGGTTGGCTACTACTCAAGACCTCAGTGACTTGGAAAATTAATTACCCATGGTCGTTAAAAAAATCCAAAACACCTCTGGGAGCATGCAGAGTTAGGGTTCTGGTTTTGTTGTTTCTTCCTGTACTGTAGGAAGAAAAGAGTTCTGCTCCCTCTGGCCTGGCCAGCTGCAGCAGGGTGGTATAACATGCACATTAACAAGCCCCTGACCATCTTTTTTTTTTTTTTTTTTTTTTAGAGAGAGGTTAACAGCCAGGGAAATAGAAGGTTCTACATCTATGAAGACAGACACCTGCTGGTTGCAATCTGAAGGTGGTGTTTCAACAGTGATAGATGCCTGTACAGGTAAGACAGTGATGCCTCTGGGTACACCCAGAGGCTTGATGTCATGTACTTGTAGTTGTGGAGATGATACTGAAAGAATGCTGCAGTGAGATGCTATTTGTCCTGTGCTCCCATTATACAGTAAAAAAAAATAATTTTTTAATCACTGTTGATCTGGCCCATATCTAATCTGTTTCATCACTGGGTGTCAGTCTGTTTCTCAAATGTGCTGCTTTAAAAGGAGGGGGAGGATAATGCTCATATTCAGTGAACTGATTAATATTTCATTTCCCATGTGCAAAGAAAGGCTTAATTTCAGCATGCTGTCCTTGAGGATAAAAAAGCCTAACAAGTGTCTGATTTTGGGTGCCTGTCTAGATCTTGTCATGGTTTCACTATAAGCCTCTTCTAGAAAGGACTTTGAATATCTTATCCCCTAGAGGAATTAACTGAAGAATTCAACAATTGCACTGATGAAAGTCTGCTTGTTTGAGCATTTAGCTTCAAAGGGATGTTTAAGAAGTTGGTCAGATATTAATCTCTGTAACTGTAGCCTGAGAATTCTTTCTACTTTCTGACATGGCAGGTTGTCAAAGTTGATTGAAATGCTGGCTGTGCTGGGCAGGTTACTAGACAGTGCTGCCCCAGTGCAGTAGCATGAACACAGGCTCACTGCAGAGGTGCTTGTGGATTCTGAATGCTTTGTTCAGTGTGTGGTGTTTAGGCTGCAAACTCAACTTCCAGGGTAAGCTCAAAACTGTTCATAAATGGCATTGAGGCAAGGGATTAATTTGAGCACTGAAGATGATTTAAAATACTTGGCAAGGGGATAGACATGTCCAGAATGCCCTCTAGAATCCTAAGGTGTTAGGGAACACTTCAAGCCCACTACACTGAACTTGTTTCTTGAACAGGGCTTTTTAGGGATACATTGAGTAACTGAGATAAATGAGACCCACTGTTTCTGTGCATAGGAGAAAGAAAATGGTTTCTCCTTCCAGAATTGGTCAAGTTGATGGCAACTGTATTGCTGTAGAAATTGCCACATGATGGAGGAAAGCTTGATATCTCCCTTGGTAATAGGGTTGTTCTCTGTGTTGAAAAAGCAAGCAGGAGCTAAGGTCTGTGGTGAAACATGAAGTAACTTTGAGTATCAATTGCAGAAATTAAAAAGGAAAAAGCCTAATTATTCTAAATGGGTGCTGGAGACAGGAATTGTAATAACTTTGATACAGCAGCTTTTGCTCAAACTGTGTACCTCTGCTAGTTTAGCCATTATGTCTTCTTCTGCAGTCAATTTTACCTGCACTGGGGAAGACTGGAGCCCATGGAAGTAGCTTTTTTTTATTACATCTTTGTTATGAGCAGCACCTCTGTGGCTCTAGCTTTCCCAGTGCACAGCTAATGGAGCTGTTCCACTGTACTGATCCAGGGCACTAGTTGTAGGTGCTGGGTAGCTTTTGGCAGAGGCTGATAGTTTAAAAACCAGAGAACTGAGTATAGGAAAGAAGAAACACAGACATAATAATGGTATTTAATAATTGATTATTTCTTTACACAGAATTGCTGGTGTAATTTCATAAAGTACCCTGCTGTGGGATGACAACAAATACTTTTTTACAGGGTAATGGCTTCAGCTAAAAAGTGCTTGTCTTGACAGCTGAATTCACTCTTGAGGATCCTTTTCTGATACAGCTCCTTACATTAAAGAGCTCTTGGTCAATGCACAAGGATACAACTGTTTTGGTAAGCTGTTAAATCAAAAAATGTGCATCTTGACTGCTTATCTTGGATATTAAAATGATTAACACTAAGTAGTGATGCTAACATGTTCAAAGGCACTTTGAGACCCAACTCTTACCCATACCATTGAGGGGTTTTTCTTTCTTTGAAACACTGAGGGTCTTTATTTTATTTTGGTAACAATAGCTCTTCTAGTTTGGAAAAGTTCAAACCCTCCTTGCAGAGGCATTGGTCCTAAAGATACAAACAGCCTGATGTATCTGAGGTAAAAAGCTCTGCCAAAGACTCTGGCTTTCTAAATTCTGCCTTCAGTCTTGTTATTAGAAGAGGCTTGTTTTTGAGTAAATCAGTCCCTGTAAGAGACCATTTTAAACAAGAGGCTTTCTTTTTATAGCACCACAAGTAACATTTGGTTTGGTTAATGTGTCAACTGTTTTACAGTTGACCTGCCACTGAAATCTTGAGGGACACATGTTTGGTTGGCTTGGGAATATTCCAGTTACATTTGTAGTAAATAAAACCTAACATGTTCCATTCTGAAAATGTAATTAAATAGTACATTAAATTATTTCCTACCTTTAGACTATAGAATTGTACCATTGGTTTTTGGCATTATCTGCCAGAGTTGGCAAAAGGATTGTTTCCTTTCTGTGTTCTGTGGTCCACTGGTGTTAAACTTCCATGAGTCCAGTTATCAGGTGAGAACCCTGGGAGTGGAAGGTTTCCCAGCACCCTTTTCCTGCAGCAGCTAATGCTTGTCCCATCAGAGATGAGCTTTACATGAAGGACATTGAAGTACATGGCAGGTTACTGTGAATCTGATTCAGCTGTCTGCCCTCACTCAGAAAAGGCTTGGTGGGGTTTTTTTTTCTGCTGCTGTATAGATTTTGAGCATCTTTCCTGGCTCTTGTACAACTTATGACTAGCAAAAGGAGTAACTGGAGTTCTTCTCTACAGAGTTCTCTAAATTCTATCTTCATCAAGGCATACCATATGCTTTTAAGTATTGACAGTTTGAAATCTGGCAGTTAACTTAGGACTTCCAGAACATGAATACCTGAGAGCAGAACTTGCTATTCTACAGCTGAATAAGGAAGCTAAATGCTCAGTGAGGGGCTGGTGTGAAATGAAACTGGTCAAGAAGAGCACAGAAGGGGTTCACTAAAGCACAGCAGAATGCCCAGGTAGGGTGGAGCTGTGGGCCAAGGGCAAGGACTGTCCCTCTTGCAGTATCAAAACAATTGCCAAACTGTACTTGTAGAGTTGCCTTAACTGAGCAGCTGGCAGATCTCTCTGTGGATGCAGCATAAGAAATCCCCATAGGAAGCTCCTCCATAAATACTCTTGTCTTCTACCAGCAACTGTCGGAAGAGCATCTCTGGCTGCTCCCTCTGTTTCACAATCATCAGCTGAAAACAGGAGAGACACAGCTTTAGGGTACAGATTCTACATGGCAGTGGGGTTTGCCTGTAGCTACTGCTGTGGGGGGAAATAAAACTAATCTCTGCATTTCAGTAACTGTATCTATGAACACAGGAGAGAGAGGAGTGTGAGTTAAGGGTTGCAGAATAAATCATAACCTTTAGACTTGACCTCTGACCATCTCTCCCACTGGAGATGCTTGTGCCTACAGTGCATGCTGGAACTCACTGACCTGCAGGAAAATTCCTGGTAAGTAAAACCTTCTCCAGTTACCCCTAAGTTTTATCAAAGCCAGTAGTGCTGTTCTGAACCTGTCTGAGCGATGAGTTGAGACAGAAGTTACCTTCATGGTGTAGGGCTTTTGGTTCTGGAGATGCTCCAGTATTGACTTGAGTTTCTTGGAAAATGGGTTGTCCAGGTGAGGCAGTGATGTCTGTTCAGATACAAGCATGGCAGGGTGTTAGTCACAGCATGAGTTCACACAAGACTGGCTGCTGATCCTGATTATGCAAGTTACTGTGGATTTCATCCTAAACTGAGAAATGCCATCTCCTCCCCCCCCCCCCCCAAACTATCTCATCTGTCCTAAAGACCCATCTAAGTAATGTTTTCAGTATAAAATAATAACCATGTGAAAATCAGGAGAAACTTGACTATTGCAAAGTTTTCTGTTCCAGTTTTTAGCAATACACATTCACTAAGATTTAAACTTCAATGGGTCTGAAAAAGTGAAAGCTCCTCTTTAAGTGCTCAGAGTGTACAAAAGCTTATTTAAGTTTTCTGTAAAGACACTGCTGGTGACTTCATCCCTGCTGCTGGGCACCTGCTTCTGCTTTGACACTCTCCTTACATACTTCTCTGAGGAGCAGTCTGACCTTACTCAACCATCAAGTCTGATGAGGGGACTGGTCTCCATCTACTCACAGCGTCCGTGCTGAGATGTGCAAAGGAGGGCACGTTGAAGAGCCCCTGGATGAGCTCCGGGGGGGCGCTGGCTCCCACCCACAGGAACAGGCTTAGCCCATTGGCCAGCAGGAAGGCCCCTCCTTCGGCCAGCCGCTCCTCCGAGCAGCGCACTGCGGCTGGCACCGCCTCGCTCTTCACATCCACGCTGTGCTGCGGGGACACAATACACAACACTTCTGCTCTTGGTCACTTCAGAGACTGAGAAGGAGCAGCGAACAAAAACTACACTAAAACTAGAGTGAGAGTCTCAGAGGATGCTGCCATCAATGAGTGGTAATGTTACAGCCCTGTTTTCCTGGAAGTTCTACCCTCCCTCCTGACTTCAGTTCAACAAGCATTTCCCTCCCAGTAAGACTGTAAGCCAGGCTGGAAGTGTAACAGCTGCTCAGCAGACAACCTCTGCAACTGCTCCACTGAAACTGCAGCCTGCTGCAAACAAGTTGTGCTGAAAAATGAAGAGATGTGCAGAAACCATACTCACAATTGGCAGAAGCTGGGGATAAAAATAGAGCTGTGTGTCAGCCACCCCCATAGACATGAGCAGCTGGCGATGGTGAGCTCTCTCATCAGTTGGGATTTCTGGCCTGCCAACCAGCACACAGCTCTTCAGCAGGCAGTTCATGTAGACTGGCAGCACCTTCATGGCATCTGGAAGGATGAGCTTAGGCACAGAGAAAGCTTGTTAGTGAAGTAAACTACTGCTTGCTGTCTGATTAAAATCTGGAAAACTATTGAGAGCCATTTCAAACCAGATGTGATGGCTCAACATGGTTCATACATTTAGTAAGAAACAAATTATTTGTTCTATAGAGTAGAAAAAAAAAAGTGTTTGTCTTCTCTGAACAGTGGAGGAAGGAAAGGAAGATCCACAGTGTATGTCCCTGGTATTGCTTCTAATACATCAGGTCCTCCCTGTGCAGGTCTTTGACTAGTGCATGGCATGTAAAAACCTCTGTCTTTCTCCAAGTTAAATCACCAGGACTAAGAGTGAATAATTTAAAAGGAAAAATTGGAGCATTAAATTTTTAAGACAAATCAGTAGGATGTGCTACTAATTCTAGTCTATACATTGTATTCAAGAAGAAAGAAAGGACAGCTTAGAGCTCTGAGATTATCTAATCAAGTTCAGCATTAATATAGAAAACTGGCACCTGTCATTCAAAAACTTGCCAGACAGGCAACCATGTCCTGAAAATATTCTGAGAGTTGCAAGAAAGACAGAAGTTAAATTCAAATGGATTTGGATTTAGTTCAGCCATTTTTGGGTATTTGAAACACAGAAAATACTTTTGTCAGAAACAGTTTCTGAAAGGATTTGAGAACACCTTCCTCTTGGTTCAGTTAGACCCACCCCAGTGCTCTAAACATATAAAAGAAGGGGCTGAAAATAATAAAGATGTTTTGAAATAAAAATGAAAGCTTTGAGTCAGCACAGCATTCCAAAGGAAGGAAAAGGCTGGCTGAGCTCTGTTGTATGAAGATGCTCATTAGTTTCCTCAATGGCAGAACTGCCACCTCCACATGTTGTAACTGCTACCAGTGAATCACACCTGTCATTAATTCATTTGTAAGAAAAATCTGTCCTGAAGTGTTCTTTTCTAGTGTGGGGCTTACCTGGCTCACCGCCGAGGGGCTGGCACAGTTCTTCCTGTAACATGCCAGCATGTGAGCTGTCTGATTCACCAGGATGTCTCTGACAGCCTTCAGTGGCTGGCTGAGAATGGCTTTGAAAGCTGCACATACAGAGGAAAGAGAGTGCTAAAGATGGGGACAACACTCTATTTCTACCAGCTTCTGGTTTTACTAGCACGAGGGCTAGAGTTGCTCTGTTATCCATCTTTGCCCACCAAGCTTCCAACACTGTGGCAGGATGTCCATTTCCACTACTGTGCCTGTATGGTTTTGTGCATCACATGTTTGTAGCTACTTTCACAAGTGCTGTGGCTGAATGTGTTGATTATTATTATTATTATGTCTTTTCTATTTTATAACAGTTCAGGAATTGCTCGGGCTTGGAACACAAGTTACACAGTATGATTTCCCACTAGGCCATCACTTCAGCTCCCTTCCCCTTTCTCCACCCCAAAGCAAAATAAAACAGTCTGTTTACCTGACTTAGCAAAGAAGTTGATGAGTGCATCAGTCTCACAGGTCTTGTAGACATCAGCTAGC
>JAOEGS010004751.1:25773-38156 GCA_025447755.1 Corythornis vintsioides | reverse complement strand
AAAAATAAAAAATTAAAAAAAAAAAAAAAAAAAGAGCTGCTTTGAAGCACACAATACTTTAATGATTTTTTTACATTAGACTTCTCAAAGTAAAACTTCATACCCTGAAATTTTCACACTAATTTCTGCCTTTCAAAATGCTCTTTAATACTTTGATCTGTGTATGGAAATACCTGTATTAATAAAACAAATTAAAACAGACAAACAAAAGCACGACAAAACCACACCACACACAAAACACAAGAAAGCAAACAAAACAAAAACAACACCAAAACCCCCATAACCACAGAACACTGCACATCACAAAGCTGGGCTTGTAATATTTTTTTTTTAAGCCCTGAGTCCAGAGTGCAGATATGCAAAATGGGAGCAGTTCCATTCAAAGCCTCTGTGAACACCTGGTGTGCATTACTTCCATATTTTTATCACTGTATTTCATCACTATCTCCTAATGCCCCATTTCTTAGCTTGCTGCTCTGCTAGTACTCATGGTGACCAAAGATTAATTTATTTTTTTTCCCTCTCTGACATCTTTAGAAACTGAAGGATACAACTAAGAATTTGCTGGCCAGGGAATTAAGAACCAGCCAGGCTCCTGTGGTTCTCCTTGCAGAAAGCACCAGCTGTGCACAGGAGGGTGCACACTGAGCCCCCCAGGGAGGCTGATAAGAAACCCAAAGGCCACCTGGTTTTAGAGGGATGCCAGGACACCTTCCTGTGCTCAGAACATCTGGGGGGTGTGAAGGGAGCTGCCCAGGAGGTACCACAGCACACTGGCTGCTGCTCTGCTGCCCTCCTCACTTCTGGGAGGGGGTGGCCCAGCAGTGGGCAGCTCTTGTGCCTCTGGCCTGCCCTCCACCCAGCAGTGCAGCTTGCCCTTCCACAGCGAGCAGAGAGCAAGAACTCTCTTGGCATCCACTTCAAGTCTCTGAACAGCTTCTTGCAAGGAACTATTTTTAAGTTTCCTATCAATCTGCTTGAGAAAGTTTCCTTCTGCTGCCTACATATGTGCAAACTCCCCCTCGAAGAGCCACAGGTCAGGAAAGCAAGATCCAGCCCTGCACTTCCAAGCGAACCAGGCCACAGTGAGCAAAGCATTGCACAACCACAGCACGCTGCCCCAGGGCATGCCCTGGCGAGCTCCACCCATGCATCACTGAGCCCTCCCATTACCTTCAGCACTCCTGTGTTCTTCACAGGTTTACAGGTAGAAGGCATTCACTCGTGAAACAACCCACACTGAGGCAGCCTGGCTGCTTCTGGAAGCATTACTGCTCTTACCACTGCAACAGAGGCACAACCACTACATGAGATCAAGGAAAAGTAAGAAAAAAGTGAGATGCAGTAAGAGTGCTGTGTGTGACCTGACCAGAAAGGTGAAAACATTGTAGGCTGGGGTATCAGAAATTCCCGTTTGAAGGTATTATTCAGGCTTAAGAAGTCTGTGAGAGAAAAAAAAATAAACAACGAAGCAACAGCACTAACAATGGATGCAGATAAGCAACCTCTGAACAAAGCCCTGGGCAACTGCAAGACAACAGGGAAAACTTATTAGCTGTAAGCATCCTCTATCCTGTCTGCAATAAAGCACCACAGACGTTCTGCTAATGCAGGGTGTGAAAGAATGAGAAGAGCACTGAGCAGCTCCCCAGCCCTTCCCAGCAGAGAGGCTGGGGTTGGTTGTTCAACAGCTTGTCAGGGGAGCCAGTGGCTGAGCACAGAGCCACGGGTAGGGCTCTGCACAGGACTGAGAACGTGGTAAGGGAGGCAGTGTGATGACCAGCACTCCTCCATGCCAGAGCAAACAGGGCTCTGCAAGCCCAGCTCTGGCCCAGGCACACGAAGCCCATTGTTGAGGAGTTTAGTCAGCAGGGCGGTTCCTCCACTGGAAACACAGGCTGGGGCTCCCCTGTGGCACTGCAGACCTGGGGCTCTGGCCAGCAGCAGCTACCAGATCCACGGGTAGACAGGGCAGTGTGAAGTGAGCTGGAGAAACAGCCCCATCACCAACCCTTGGCCAAGTGCTCTGCAGTCTGACCTCTCCTCCTGGTGCACTCCCCGAGGCAGAGCTGTCAGCCCTGCACCAGGCTTTCCCAAGCCTGAAAAATCTGCAAAACCTGTTCTCTGGAAAATTCAGGCCACTTAAGTAGCACATACTGGGCATCTGCTACTGTGTCAAGAGGAAACCAACAGAACATTATTTAACAGCCAGTTAGTTCTACAGGGAACATGCAGAGCTGTAGATCACACCCTACTGCTTTTGCTTTCTCGTGATGTTCCCCATCCCATTCCCCCACTGCTGAAGTGTCTGCTCATGCCAGTGGGTGGAACTGGAACTCCAGCTGCCCAGAGACTCGGTCCTGCAGATCCCACAGCCCCAGCCATGCAGAGGAGGGTTGGGGTAGTGAGCTTGGGCATGCTGCAGACACTGCACCTCCAACAGCACACATGAGCAAGCACCACCCACTGGGTGACACTGGACCACAGTGCAGCTCAGAGCCAAGCCAAGCCAGGTAGCTGCCTCAGGGACACTTGCCCAGGATGCTCCATACACCATCTAAGTTCTGCAAGGGTCATGGTACTACCCTACACAGCATGACAGCACTCCTTTCAGTTCAAAAATAAATGCTATAAAAAGTAAACACCTGAATCTCTTAATTCAAAAGGATCTGCACTGCCACTGGCTACAATTCAAAAGTTTCAAGGGCATAAACAACGTGGATTTTTTCCTCCCCTCTGATGAAAATATTTTTCTCCTCATTGACATCAAACCAGCAACGTAAGTGAACATTTGAAAGTCACTGTATAACTAAGAGTCATTGCATATAACCAGATTTAAGAGAAAAAACAAATGCAAATAGGAAGCTTGAGCTTCTTAGTTAAAAGGGAACAGAAGCTAAAACATGAAGCAGCCACAAAGAGTAAGAAAGTGGGTAAGCCCATGTTAGACCAGATCCAGCCTCAGTCTGAACCTGTGCATACATAATTCCACCAGTCCTGTTACTCATTATGTGCATAAAAAACCTCAAATCTTTTCAAACATCAGTTGAAGTTCAAGGGAGAACTTCTAAGCTTGTAAAATTTATCAGATTCTTTCTAGAAACTCAAACAGGTTAATTGCACTGATCAAAACATTGAACACAACGTTGAGCTCTCAAAAGCAATTCTCAGGGGCTTTCCATCCTATTTAAAACACCTCTGAGGAACCACATGTTGGGGAAGAAGAAAAATTGGATGTTCCTTTCCCAAGAAGCACAGTGAACTGACCCCAAACCGAGATGCCCACCTGTGGGCATCACCTCCCCGTGAGCCCCCCTCCCAACTCAGGCACCACAGACTGAAGATTTTGGAAGGCACTCCCAGCCACCACAGTGATAGGAACCAAGAGCCTGTCAAAGCAACTGTGCAAAGCTGAGCACAGCAAAAAGGCTCAGCTGTAACTCAGGCCTAGCAGAGCCATGGTGTTTGGTGTCCATTTTCCCAACACCCGTTTTTCTGGGAGCACTGCTACCCAAATACTGTGGCTGTTCCTCAACTACAGGACAGCATTAGATGCATCTGCAGCTGTCTCCAGGAAACACACATGAAGCTGACTCAGTATCCAAAACGCTGCTTTCATTTCTGCTCATTAAAAGCACATCGCAGATCCCTGCACTGGACGTGCAGCCAATGTGCTCCGGACACAACAGGCTGGGTTTCAGTTCTCTGCTGTCCTCATTTTGGTTTCGTTTGCTGCCCACAACGTGCACTCTCCATTTCGAGCACAGCTGTCTCAGACCTCAGCTACCACTGGCAAACACTCAGGAAACCCCCCCCCGTATCTGCCTGCAACGCCTGGCACTGCACCTGATGTCAGGCTGCATCTCAGCAGCTACACCCCACACCGGCATCCTCCTCTCTGCGGAAAGAGCAGCAGCAAAGAGGCGTTCTGCACAGCCCACAGCCCGGCACGGCCAGCCAGTGGGCAGAGAAGGGAAAGCAAGTGAGCAGAGGCAACGCACATCACAGTCCTCACCTTTAGGGAGTCAAAGCAGGCAATAACTCGACCGTTTTCCACGTGGCAACTCCGTGACGGGTGGGCGAACTTGCACTCTGCGTCAGACCGGGAACAAGTTCCTCTCTGAAACTCTCGACACACTTCTAACGTCAGCCATTTTGTATCACGAACCAGGGAAACGTTTACAGCCATATTAAAAAAAAAAACAAACCCAAAAATGAAAATGCGAGCAACCGCAACCCTTCTTCAGGGCAATGTTTACTGCTGATCTGATTCTTATTTTCTTCTTCTTTTTTAAAAAAAGGGTAAAAAAGTGAATTCAAGTTAAACGTGAAGAAAGAACTAACTTGTTGCTTTGGTAGAATTCCTATTCATCAGCACTTAGGTTTTCATTTAAGTCAAATCGTGTTTGTTTAAACAAGAATTAAACATAAAGCCAATCATAAAATAGAAATCTTATCAGAACAACTGAAAATCAAATTAGAGGCCAGCTCCTAAAAGTGCAATTGTAGAAGTTAATATAAGTGTTATATTTTGTGCCACTGCCGAAGTTACTTGCAAATAACTGGCAGACTTTCAAAAGAATTCTGTGCTCTCCAGTTAATGGTTTCAATTATTCTTGCAAAAAGCATATGCTGCTGGCAGCACTTCAGCTTGTGGAATGGTCTCAGTCCTTGGGGAGAAAACTTCGGGGGCTTTTTTTCCTTCTATTTCTTGCGTCTAAAAATGACGGTTCGTGAGCATCAAAACGAGCAAAAGGATGCCTGATTATTTTTTTTCTCTTTCTTTTCTTTTAAGTATTTGCTACATACTCGAGGAAAGGGAAAAAAAAAATAAAATGGCTGAGCAAACTGCGTGTAAATGGGGAGCGGGAAAGAAAAAAAAAAAAAAATAAAAAGGGCAAGGCTGGAGCAGTTGCCGTCAGGGCACGAACCGCAAGCAACGCCGAATTAAAGAGAGGGGCGAGGGGCAGAGAGAGGCAGCCCTAGACAGAAATCCAAGCAGCGGTGGCTTCAGGAAAGGCACTTTTCAGCAACCTGCAGGAAAAAGAGAAAGAAGATCAGCGACGAGGCGAAGGCGGCCCCGCTCAGGCGGGCCCGGAGCTTCCCGCCCCCCAGCGCGGCGCGGGCCCGGCCGCCATTGTCGGTACCAGGGGCACTTTCCGCACCAAGCTGCGCATGGGAGGAGGGAGCGGCCAATGGCTTTCGCCGTTGCAGCAGCGGGCCCCG
This sequence comes from Corythornis vintsioides, assembly GCA_025447755.1. Taxonomy (NCBI): domain Eukaryota; kingdom Metazoa; phylum Chordata; class Aves; order Coraciiformes; family Alcedinidae; genus Corythornis; species Corythornis vintsioides. The sequence continues at coordinate 32,930 of JAOEGS010004751.1, read as the reverse complement.
GGCGACCGACCAATAAACGAGACGGTTTCATAGCGGCCCAAGCTGGCAGACGCTGCGTTTTGCGCCCGCCGCACGGAAAAGCGCCGCGGCCCGGCCTGAGGGGCGGCCCCAGCCCCGCGGAGCCGCCCCGAGCCCGGCAGCGCCCGCGGGTGTCGACCCGAGCGCGGCCTCCCCCAGCCCCAGGGCCGGCCGTTCCGCAGGGCCCGCGGCGCCTGGGGCCGGCACACACCAAGCAAGCAGCGCTGCCAGACTGCGGGAGGGTGTTTTGCTCTTTAGGGTTAATAAAATTATTATTTTAGGTTGGTTTGGGGTTTTTTCCCGTTGCCCGCCCTCCTCCATCTCTTCAGCTACAGCTCAGCCGCTTCACATTTGTAAGGTGTTGGATTTAACCCGTGACGAGCTGCAGAGCTGTTGTAGCAGCAGCCCGAGATGGCACATGAAGACAAATAACTGGTTCGCAGTTGCTTCTCTTGTGGATTCAGAGCCTACAAAACTAAAAGCAAACTCGACAGGGAAACCTAAGCCACACACACACGGAAAGAATTAACTCGTTGCTCACAGCTGTAGTTTTCCACCACACTAAAGGCAACTTGAATTACTCCTACTCCAGCAAGTCCTGTTATACAACAAGCAACTTTCAATGCATTCCTATTCAAGGCTTCCTTGGCATCCACTAAAATGTTAAGCTGTCCCTAGAGTTTCCCATTCTAATATTAGCTGTACCAATGCCGCCTGATAGGATTGGGCTGTTTCCAAGTTCCCAAAATCCAGCCCTTTATCTTGCTGAAGTGCAGCCGCCCAGTTTTGCAAACACTTGACAGGCGCGGGATGTTGCTCGTGTGACTGCTATTAAGACTTCAAGCTTTTGCAGGAGAAGAGCCTTCAACTACAAGAAAAGGAAGCTTTAATTCCTCTTTTATTATTGGTGTGTTATTGCAATTACACTGATCAGTAACTGAAACCTACTGGAGCTGGAACAGTCAAACAATGCTACCGAGAAAGAAGTGTGGGAAGAGGCTGTCAGCAGCAGCAGGGGGTGGGGCACAGCGGCTGTTTGATTCACAGATCGAATTATTTCACTTAAAAAAAACCCAAAAGAACAACAAACAACATTCCTGAAACCTACATTGCAAGTATTTTTTAGGGTAATTAGAGTAAAGTTCGTAACAAAAACTACCCAGATTCTTGCAATCCAGCTTGCAGCAGCAGCACAAAGGTTAGTCCGAGCCGTGCTTCTGGAAGCACCTTTGCATTTTTGCACATCAGGTAGGGAACAGAGCCTGAAACCACCAGATTTGGTAAAGCATGCTTTCAACTTCAAAGGGAAGGAAAAAAAAAAGGCACTATCTAGCCATGCTCACGTCTTCTGGGTTTCATAAAGAGCAGAGATGCTCTAAATCAATTCCAATTTTGCAAACGGGGCAAATTTCTACAGGCATCCCAGTCGCTGATGTGTGGGCTCCCTGTTCAAGTGAGCTCAGCAAGTAGGAGAAGATGTGCAGAAAGCTTCTGCAGGGAGCAGGGCTCTTAGAAACGAGCTGGAACAGGTCAGAGATGGGTGGGGATTAGAAAGAATGCTCTCGCAGAAGCTGCGCCCAGGAGACTGAAATACAACCATCTTGTGGATTAAGTGCCTGTTCCACAGCTTCAGACTGAGGAAAGCAAGGGTCTGAAGCCTGAATGTGGTAGATCTGAACTTAACACCCAGTTAAATTACAGTTACACCGAGATGTGGAAACAGTGTAGTAACATCTACCACTTCCTAACCCTTCTACCTTTGGGAAGCCCAAAGAATCTTAACAAACCAAACGTTCATCTCCTGCTCACCCACATAGCTCAGAGGTTCACATGTGCACACACCAGACACACAGGTACATGCCTGCACTAAACTGCTCAGTCCTCAAGATGAAGGAAATCGTATTAATAGATTTAAATCCAAGGCAAATTTAAATCCGAGTCAAATGAATCCCACAAAACATTAAACTACAAATAGCAAGACATTCAGATACGTGTAACATGGTTGGTATTTTACAACTCAGGAGGGGGAACAAACAGAAAACGTTGAAGAAATATTTGCCAATGTCCTGCTGATGAAACCTCAGCCCCCCTGCCCTACACCCTGCAGAAGGGAATGAGCATCTGCTCAATGTGACACAGAAATACTCTGTGCTATGGCAACAACCCACCTAGCTGCAGGACAGGCTTTGATCTCAGGTCCTGGGACTAGGGCTCCTGTACTGAGAAAACCCATATAAATGAATAAATTTTTACCATCCAGGCCTCAATTCTGCAGCCTGCATGCCAACCAGCAGAGCACAGCAGCAGCACACACTGCCCATGGACCTAATTTGCTGTGCACTCAGCACATGCTCAAAGTTGAGCATACCAACAATCTTACTAGAAAAAAAAAGAAAACCTGAAGCATGTGCTTCAGTTCCTTGCTGAATCAGGGCCTAAATAAACGACTGTGCTTCACAGGTTTATCAGGGCTGGGAGGCCAGCAGTCATCACGTTTCACCTTCCGTGGTGGCAGCCCAGAGAAGCATGAGTTAGGCTTTTCTGCAAGTCAACAAACACAGTTCTGCCAATGTTTGGATTGCTGCAAATTCCCTCTCCATGTGGTCACAGGGAAAGCTGGAAACACTTGCAGACACAGAGGTGACATCACGGGGAGCACAGAGCTGCAGTGGGGCTCTGCACACTCTGCCAAAGGGCACATCACACAGGAACCTCACACTGTACAGCTTCAGTTCTCCATCTTTCAACTCCTGGCAGCAAACAACTGTCACCATTCTGTCCATCCTTACACTATTTTCTTGTATTACCCTTATTTATTTACTGGTGGGGGGGATAATGGCATTTCACTCACTGTGCTCTCCCACTTATTTCAAATAGGAGGAATAAAAGCATCTGTGCCAAAACCAGCATACAACAAGAATAACAAGTAGCTCCACAACACACAGTCTTCTTTAACATGCAGGAAATAAAACAAAGGGTAGGTGCTGCCTTTTGAACCCTCCCCAGTTAAGTCAGATCTGTCTGGCAGAGCTCATTTTCCCTGCTACCAGATGGGCCAGTCTCATTTCAACAGCAATAGCATCAAAGCTGGAAAAAGCAGTGAAGCAGAGAGAAAACCCTGTGGCCTTTATCCCTGCAAGGAAACTATGATATCCCTAAAGCCCTTGCTCCACAGCCACTTGCTAATTGCTCAAGATTCAAGAGGATGGGGCTTTCTCCAGATGTCAGACCCTGCCTTGCAGCTACCAGAGTGAGGGGGAACAAAGGGCAGCATGAGGAGTGAAGGTCAGGCCAGGGTTTGCCTCTGGCAGGACTGAGATGCCCTTGCCACTTGAGGTAACGTGAGGACAAGAATATTCACTTGATGCTTGAATTCCTCCTGCTTTCTACGAAACTGATCCCCTTCCACTGACACTCCCCATGGATGTCAGCTCCAGAGGACACCTCCTGACAGCCAAGGCAGAGATGGTAATTTATGTGACAGGGTGGATTCAAGCAGCTCTCAAGTGTAAATGATGCTATTTAAAACGTTTTGGCTTGTTGGTTGCCATTTGTTTTAATGTTATTTGTTTTGGTTGTGGTTTTGTGTTTGTGTTTTTTTTGTGTGTGTTTTTTTAGAAGAGTTTTTGTTGGGGTTTGAGGAATAAAGTTACTCAGATTATTCTTCAAGAATTTCCAAGTAATGACTGCTCAGATGAGAAGCAAAAGTGCTGTTGTCCCAAGTAATAGTCCTGGGGAGCAAAAATGGCAGCTATTCTCCTACCCCTGAAATGGGATAGTGAGGGTCCACTGGAGCTTTCCCAAAGCCAAGTTGCAGCCATGCCCTTTCTTTAGCATATGTGGTGCTGCCCATCCTCCTCCACACATCACCAGCACATCAGAGCAACTGAGAACCTGCCCTCCTAAACCCAAGCTCCATCCTACACCCAGCTTTGCATGTTACAGCTACTGAAGGCCCAGACCCAGCCTGGATGGAAAGATGGATGGATACCCAGGAGGCCCAGCAGCAGAAAAACTGTGCTTTTAAGCTTGCAAAATTTAGACCTCAACTCTTTCACCAGTTCCCCTACAACTTACATCCCACCCCTGAATTATTTATGTTCTATGAGTGTCTAGATATTATCAGAGCCAAAAATAAAACTTTTTTTGCTATGGCCTTTCCTCAAAGCATTACATTCAGCTGGCAGCATAAATGACACTCTCACTCATGAATTCAGCACCTTTGAGACTATTCTGTAACCTTGGTTTTTCATTGCACCCTATGGGGTATGGCAGAGCTTGGTGCACCCACCACCTCCTCCTCAGCAAGCCAGAATGGGGAACTCCTAACTCAAACAGCAGTGAGATGTTTCCATTATCAAACTATCTTCCAAATAAATGCTGTGTTCCTGGAAACACTGCATGGCAAAGATAAATGGGAGCACTGAAAATAGCACATAGGACTGTTCTGAAAGAGAACTGTTCTGAAAGAGAAATGGAAGTCTTTAGTAGGATAATACCATCACCAATCCAACAGCATTTCCACATTCTCATGGAAAACCAAGTCTCAGCACCTTCCTCAGTCCTTTCTTTCTCCTCCACATTCACAGCAGTAATAAAGAACATATGAAGCCACATCTTTGCTCATCAAAAGAACAAAAATGTAGACTTAAGTGCAAGATCTTACTAGGGAGTGCTAGACTGGTACACTTACTGACTTACTGATTTCATACAACGCATGAAATAACATAACTCACATTTGTGGGGAGCTTTCAGTTAGCAAGGAGGGGAAAAAAAATTATCTAGGGATCACCAAGCAAGGAACAGAATGGCATTAGTTCAGCTGGCTGACATTAGAAAGGCTCGTTTTACCTCAGAAAAGCCCATGGCAAGCTAGGTGCTGCCACGACTGGATCCCAGAGCAGCTCTGCTTTGCCTGGGACTGGTCCAAAACTGCTGCACAACAGCAAAAACAACCAGAAAAATAACACCCAGAAGGTCAAGGCATGGATCCTCCATTGCTGGGGTCCTGATCAGCAAGGCTCTTGCCCTGCATCACATCACACCCATCAGATTCCCCTGGGGCTGCAGGTGGCAGGTGGAGGGGCTGCCTCCTGGGCTCCCACCCCCTGCACTCACAGGGGCTGTGCCCCTGGGACAGGAGCCAGTGCTGCAAGTGGCAGCTTCTTGCTGCCTGGGCACTTACTGGGCTGCAGTATCAAGCCTAAAGAAGGTCAAAGCATTTTCTGTGCCACTAAAAAGGTATTTTTGCTTTCAAATTAGAAAATTAATATTCTGGTTTTTTGCTCTGGCCCTCATACTTTGAAGCAAATATTTTGGGGGCATGGCAGACACTTTGAGTACTTCCTTTGAGAACATTCTGTACCTGGACAATTTCTCCCTCAGGGAACAGTTTACTTAATTTAAGGTAGACCTTTACAGCTAGAAGAAAATAAACCTCCTTTTGTTCTACAGCAAAAGAGCAGGTTTCCTCTACCACGGCCATGCATGAGCAGTTTCTGCAAGGTCTAATGGCAGATGTTTGGGTCTGTGAATCACCAGGGATCACCCTGCATGCCAAAGAGTAAACTTAGCCCTGAGTGCTGACTGTTCAGAAGAGGATGGTGGAACCCAAATGCCACACATGCATATAAACCAACCCTCTGATGCTGCTGCAATGGAAAAGCCTCGTTGGCAGGACACAAACCCACTGCAGAAGCAGCTACGTGCACAAGGTGGATGCCTGTGCCTGTGAACACTACACCCCCCCGTGCTGGAGCCACAAACACCCACCTTCCTCCCCCACATTCCTGCTGCTGTCTGAAGAGTGACCTCACAGAACGTGGGCTGCTGATCATGACCTCTACAGAAAGAGCAGCACCAGGAACACCCTGCAGCTCCTCAGTGGGGAAAGCTGCACAGACTGGGCCTCACTGCTCAGGAAGCAGCTTCCACCAGCCTGGCTCATGCTCCTGGACTTGTGGCACCCCAGAAGATGGCTGTGGTGCCCTGCAGGGACAGCAGTGCTGCTGTCCTTGGGAAGATGGTCCCTCACCCAGTGGGGACTCCCCACTGCTCTTAGCTAGGGGGGAGCAGCTGAGGAGTAATGGGGGAGGAGGGGGACAAAAAAAACCCATCAAGCAATGGGGTTGGACTAGATGATCTTCTAGGTCCCTTCCAACCCCTGACACTCTGTGATTCTGTGAGGGAAGGAAACCCTTCACTGCAGAGAAAAAAAAAAAAGTACAAATAAACTTTGGGAACTTTATCCTACCTTGCATCCATGCAATTCTCCAGATTTACACCCTGAAGCAAACAATCACAGGAAAAATAAATGCCAAGTTCAGGGAAACATTTGAAAAAATCCATCCCTTTGTTTATGAAATCTACCATTCTTCTCTGTGGGCTACAGTGCTCCTATATCCTCAGCCACCTGAAATAGTCACAATCTGTTTTCCTTCTTCCTCAACCTCCAGCACCTCTTGTCCACCAAAGTTCAAAAACTCCCCTTCCCTCCTTTGGGATTAGCTCTTCTCCAAAATGCTTCCACAGGCACAGGGCTGGGAACTATTTGCAAGTATCTGCTGGGGGTTTCTAAGCCAAAAATGCATTACAAAAAACATTGCAATTTAAGGAACTTTTTTGTTTGTTTGTTTATCTTTGAACAAAGTCACAGAAGCTGCTGTGCTGGACCCACACACGTGCCTCAGCAGAACAAATGCCTTCCATAGGGTGTTCCAGGGCAGCATGGTGCTTCAAAGGGAACTTTCCCTGTTTCGCTGACTAGATTCGTTGTTAGAATAACCACACATGCACGTTTTTGTTCTTTTGGGCTTTGGATTTTCTGCCATCAGCTTATTTTGGGACCAGTAAGAGGACAAGACCCCTTTCATACCCCAGCTCTCTGCCAGGAGCAATGGTGACCCACTGTGATCCCACACCTGCAGGGTCTGGACATCCCTGGAGGATGCTTTAACCATCAGGCAGCCGTGTGGGAGTTTTGCTTCAGCCAGGCTCCAGCACAGCACTCATTGCTCCCCAGTCAGACACATGGAGAAGGAGGCTCTGTTCACAGATCCACAGATGTTAGGGGTTGGAAGGGAGCTAGAAGATCATCTAGTCCAACCCCCCTGCCACAGCAGGGGCACCTAGACCAAGTC
>JAOEGS010004751.1:3155-25673 GCA_025447755.1 Corythornis vintsioides | reverse complement strand
CCCCAGCCTGTGCTGATACGTGGGGTTGTTCCTCCCCAGATGCAGCACCTTACACTTGCTCTTGTTCAATTGCATTGAATTTCTCCCTGCCCAATTGTTCAATTGGGACCTGCCTGGCAAATCCCTTCCACCCTCCTGGGGGAGGCAGCTTCCCAGTGCCAGGGGCCCAGGAGCCAGAGCAGAGCAGGGCTGGTGACCTGCATTTCCTCTGCGGTGCAGCAGCAGCTACTGCACTGCTGCTAAAATCCCCTCCAGTGCCAGCACGGCTGGGGAGGGGTTAGGACCACAATTACACCAGCTGCAAACACAAAAGCAGAACAAAAGAAAAAAAAAGTTGGCAGGGATGTCTGGAGGTCAGCTAATCCAAACCCCGTCTCAAAGCACAGCCAGCTTCAGAGGTGGATGCTTCCATCCCCAAGCACAAAGAGAGCTGCCTCGCACAAAGAGAGCTCAATTGAGTCAAACAAATTTACAGAGGAGACAGGAAAGGCCAAGGCTCATTAAGGCTTGTTCCCCACCACGTAATCATAAGAAATAGGATCAAGCAGATGTATCCCACGATCTATCTGATTATCCTACTCAGTGTTCAAGAAACCCCCAAGGTCCTTGCCAATCAGATAAGCGTCCACACACGTTTGGGCGGGCCAAGAGGGCCAGCTGAGAGGAAGGAATGCCTTTACCCAACTGGCCCTTCTGGCATTCTGATGGCAGGAACCACCTATACCATCCTCTGCTAAGCCCCAAGCACAGCCCTAGCCCTCCACCCAGACAACACACTCTGTTAAGCAGAAGTACTGACACAGAAGAGGCCTGGGGCTCTTGGGAGGCATCAAACTTGCATATGCAGAGGAGACCTGCCCAAGTCTGGTGCTCCATAGGTGCTTCTGCCTGCCCACACGTACCTGTGCCTGGAAAATTCCCACTTTGGACGTCTCAGTCACAGAGCCTGCTGCTCAAGGACAGATTTTCTCCAGCAGGAAGGCATTTTCCATTTGGGTGCCATACTGCTTCTCCTCAAAGCACATACGTGATCCTACACACACACACACACACACACACACACACACACACACACACACACACACACACACTATAGTTTCATGCCCTCACATATCAGCTGCCTTACTTGTGACCACAGGCCTGCAGAAAGTAGATAGTGCTTGGACAGTGGTCTGAATTCTTTCTCAGCTGGAGGAATTCACAGAAAACAAAAAAAAAATTTTTTTTTTTTCTTTTAACATTCTTTGTACTGAGTGCTTGGATAAGCCATAAGTAACTTGGCAGCAAACCAGTCCGGTGCAAACACAGAACACAATGCAGTCATCACAAAGCCACCACTCTGGGCCAGACAGTAATTTTCCCCTTCACACAGGGCAGGCCTCCAAAGTCTTTATGCTACTCCATTCAAGTCCATGAGTTACATGACGTGTTAAAAATGAGAACACCTCTCATTTACAGGCCATGCAGAAGGGCAAACTGTGCACAGAGGTACTCTGACATCTGGAAAACTCTTCAGGACTCGGGGAAAGGGAAGCCTGGGCTTATTCCTCAACTCAGACCTCTAACAGCACCCTTGGGTTGCAAAGAAGGAGCCTGAGAGATGGGTAACAAAGCATACAGTATGTTCAAGGTAATTTCTTTAAAGATTAAAAGAAAGAAGTTAGAACATGTAAGAGATCAGGAAAAGCAAACACAGCAACAAATGAGAGTTTATCTTTCACTACCATATGCCAGTGAAAACCCAGAGCAGCCTAGTCCCACACCTCAGAGACATGATTATCACACAGGTAGTTGCTGCAGGTCACCATCTAGGAAAGATGCTCTAGTCTGTAAGTGCCAGATTGGGACTGAAAACAGGGGTCAAACCCTGCTGCAGCCACAGGTGCCACAAGTGACAAGCCACCAAACACCTAATCCCTCTGCAGACAAGGGCTGTTACACCCCTAACAGTGATATTTGGCAGATAAAAGGCAGGAACAGCAATCCAGCAGTAAGAAACTACTATGGTAAAGGCTGTATAAGCAGCAGATTAGGTCTGCCTCAGACCCCCCAGTCATTCCAGTATGAAATAGGACACAGGAGGGGGAGCAGAAAGCAGGAGCACACAGATCTGCCCCATTCATCCAGCAGGATGAAAGGCATGTCCAGCAGCTCCCATCTTGTTGGCACAGCAGTGAGCACCCTCCCAGCATGGAAGAGGCACTGCTGCAGAACATGCTGGGGAGCAGCCAAACCAAGAGGCATCTGGAAGGTGTTACAGGACAGTTTTGGCAGTGTACTTTGGCACCAAGTGCCACCCACTCAGCTGGTGGCCATGGGCTGTCAGCCTGCTGCTCCTGTGGGACACAGGGGGGTTCAAGATGCACATGGTGAGAAGTCGACACAGCTAAGCTCTGAAAAAGGCAAGGGGGAGTTAAAATCACCTTTAAGTCAGTTCCCAAGCCATGCAGTCTTAGTGTGCTGGCCTCTCTCTCTCTCTCCCACCTTCCACACACACACCAAGATCTTTTCTTTATGGCTCTTCATCTCACTGTCAGGTGGATGGATCAACTTTTCAGGGACCAAACCTCCTCTGTTCTCCCTGAGATGCCCAAGTCATGACACCAACCGGATTTCTTAGCTCCTCAGCCCTCTCCTTACTTTCCTGCATCTGTAATGCAACAGCCTCCAACTTCTCTACCCTATGGAAGCCTCAGTGACCTGAATTACCTCCCATTTCCCACTTAAGGCCTGTGGCACACTTTTCTTCCAAAAAGCATCTGACTCAGCATGAAACTATCAAATTAAAACTAGGACCCTGAGAAGATGGCCTCTAGCTAGCCAGGGCAGACTGTGCAAACAGTGCCTTCCACATGCCCTGTCCTTCCTGCCACCACCCTGCAGCCACTCATGGCCACACATGCAAACATATAAGCACCCACCCCTGCCTGCTTGGGTGTCTGGCCAAACTGACATTCAAAGCAGCAGGCAAACAAAAAAAACCAAACCAAAAACAAATATTCCCCCAGACTTTGAGTGTGCATTCTGAACCACTGTCTGTCATTGCACTTATTTCCCCCACTCAAGGGAAGGAGCTTGGATAATGGCAGAGAGGAGAGGGGATAAATGGCAAGTGGAGTCTTTGTTTTAATTGGCTGCTGTTAAGAACATTAGAAGGATGTTTGAAGGAGAATGATTATGGCCAGAGTGCAGAGGAGGTAATCAAAGGTGTCCAACAAACTGAATTTATGATGTGGCTTGGTAATCCATCACCTAGCTATCACTCCTCTCTACATGCACATACATAAGCCTCAAAATGTATGTAGGTCTGGAAGAAAGCAGCTGTTCTTGTACCCCCAACTAACAGCACTTTCTTTGCTCCTTACAACACTACAGAAGCAATTTCAAACTGGGGAGGGAAAACAGTTCAGATATAAAGGATAAAATTGTTTTTAATTCTTCTAAATGTGAAGACAACTTTGTTTACTAAATGCATACAAGGGAACATCTACATACAGCACAGGGCCAACACTGGAAATTTGGCTCCCTGCAATTCCTTGTGATATAGATGCATTTTTTCCAGAGGAAGTCCAATAGGCTTGTTTGTTTTCACTGCTAACAGAGGAGCTCAATGAAATTTTCTATTGGAAAAGCCTAATGAGGTCAGAATAACAGAACAGAGTAACTAAGCAGGAATGTCCTTGCATTTTATTTTTAGAAGAAGGATAAAGGTGGGGCCTTGCAAGAGGGATGGGCGAGGCTTGAACGTTTGGTCCTGTGAGCTTGAGCGGGTTTTGAGCTTCTTTTTGCAGCAGAAAATCCCTTGCCAAAATCAGCAGCAAGACAGTGGAAGGGTCAGCTGGGGAAAGAGCAGAGCCATGTCTGGGGGCACACGGGCAGACTGGGCAGCTCTTCACCACACTCCCTCACTCATCCTCCCCCTGCTTTCTTGGGATGCCTTCAGCAGCTCTGCTGAACTGGAAATCTCTCGACTTCTGCACGTTAAGGGTAATCCAAGTTACAACGGGGCAAGTGCTGAGGGAATCATGAGCAAGAACAGCCCGATGGAGCAGCTCCGGGGGGGACACAGCCCTGCAAAGGGAGCAGCCAGCAGTGCAACAGGGAACGGGATTTACTCTGTTGTTAAGGCTGGATGGCAAAACAAAGAGTCTCGGGGCGAGATGAGCCAGAGTGAGGCTGTGAAAATGGCAAGGAAGGAACAAAGCTAGTGAGGGGCGAGGCAGAGCGGGAAGTGGCTTGACTGGGATAAACAGGTAAGGAGGAAAAAGGGTGCACTGGAGAGCAAGCAGGGCTGTGGTCTGTTTCCTGGCACCAGCTAATCTGATTGGCACAGAGATACAAGAAACAGAGGCTTAAATAGCTCACAGGGCAGGTCTTCAGCTGAGGAGAGCCATCACCACTAGGTAATTAACTCCCTCGAAGGCTCTGGGCTGGGGGGTTGGACTAGATGACCTTTAAAGGTTCTTTTCAAGGCAAAGCCTTCTGTGATTCTATGATTCCATGATTCTCTGCCCCTAAACCCAAAGCATAGATGACCCTGCCGAGCACAGCAAAACAAAACCAGACCAAGCAGCAGCATCTTTGTAAGGGTTAACAGACAGCCGAGAACAAGCTGTTCCCTGCAGTCAGGTCAGGAAAAACAGGACTGGGACTTGACACCAGCACCATTCACATGTTGCTGTGCCAGGATCAGCAGAGCGCCAGCAGACAGACCCGCAGCCACGTCTGCCCAGCAGGAGTGACACTGCAGGGAGCTTCACCCTAAAATCTGCAAGGACAGAGTTAACCCAGAGGATTATCTGGTCAGGGCAGTTTGGGGACCATGGAGGAAATCAAGATCAGAGACTAGCATCTCTGATCTGCTGCTTCATATTCTCTCTAGTAAGGGATGGCTCAGTGTGCAGAGCACCCTTTCACCATCCTGTGCTGCTCAGAGCTGCAGGTCTCCTACCTGGGCTGAAGATGGAGGTGGAAACAACCCAGAGTACAACCAGAACTACAGGAACCTCAGGAAAATGCTCAACAGGCAGTCATGGGGGGCTGAACTTGCCCCCCAGCACACAAGTCCTCAAACACACTGTTCCAAGGACCTGTGAGTCCCTTCTCTGCTCCCATCTCCAACAAGATGGCATCAGTGAGCAAAGACAGCAAGCCCTCTGAGCAGCAGGAGAGTGGTGCAAGAGATCTCCTTCCAGCTGGAGCCAAGGAGACAGCAGCACACACATGCCCATAACAGTGAGGCAAATGTGCATGATCTCCCACCCTGATGCTCTCCAGCCTCCCACAGGTTTAATTCTGAGGACTTCCTGAGCCTCCCGTGCTTTGCTGATCACTATTCCCCAACCAACTCCTTGCTCAGTACTTTCCAAGACCTCCTCACACTTTTGCAAGCTCCGTGTGCCCAGAACATCTTTTGGCAAGGACCTCCACAGCTCCACCGTGCCTCACACGAATGAGGAAGACCTCCTTTGGAGTCTTTGCCTGCCAGCACACCCTTATCTCCCTGCCCTCCCCCCTGTTTAGTTTTATGATAGGCTGCAGACTAAGCATCAGTCTTTTTCTCGAGATCATCCTTTCAGGAACTTCTAGTATCAGCGATGAAGATAAAAATCTATATATGACAGTTTACAGAGCTTATTTTCCTCTTAGATAAAGGGGAGGGTCAGGGTGACAGAGTAATTGAGGGCTGAAATGCCACAATTTCCAACCATTTCTGGGAGCTCATCTCATTCCCCTGCCCTGACTTGGAAGAAAGATTGCAATTAAAAAAAATTAACACTGAACTCAGATACAAAGGCTACAATTTAACTAACCTGCATTCAGGCTTCGTTAATAAAGAAGATCTGCAGGCTACAGCACAAAGGCACTTCTCCGGGGATCAGGTTACCTCTGCCTGGCTACGCCATGGTGGAAATTTTCGAGACCTTCATGTAAAAGCCGAAGCCTCTGCTGCTGCCCCTGCCTGCTCTGCACCCTCTGCTCTGCCAGAGCCAGGCAAACAGCCTGCCTCAGTGCACGGCTAAGGCAGGGCTCGCAATTAAGCAATAATGATCACAATCACAAGGCATTTTCAAGGGGCCGATGACCAACTGGGTGGGGTTACATTACAAGCCATTAACCTAATCAGCAGTTAAACCTCAGCAACTACACAGCAGAGGCTGCCACCGGGATTATAAAACACCACGAGAGCATGCTTTTAAAACATGCCTATTTCGAGGCTCAGGAGAGACACGTCTTCACAGAAAGCACATCACAGGTACAGGACACAGCAGAGAACTGCCCAGAGCTAATGAGCCAGTGTGTTCATCTTATCCAGCAGAGAAATGGGTTTTACCCTCTGTCCCGTGGTAACGGTATCCTAGGAGGTGCAGGGTCTGCAGCAAATGCTGTCTGTCTGATATCCCGAATGATGCCTTGAGGGATGAGAGCGAAGACACGTATTCAGGGAATGGGATGTTCCTACAGCCTCCTGCACAGCCCACAGCATCAGGAAATTAAGCTGACTGGAAGAGCAAAGATGCTTTAGCAGAACTTGTTTGGTATTGTAATTCAGTCCAGTTAAAGTAGGGAGTTACTACTCTGGACTCTTTTCTGCTTATCTCTTTTTGGATTATAAGGCAAGACACAAACTTCAAAGACACCGTGCCCTAGGACACCCCAGGTAACTGGCTGGCAGTAGCACTGAGCCTAACTTTACCTCTCTCCTTAATTGCTACCTCTTAACAAAACATCAGTTGCACACCTTCGCCTTTATTGACTAGATGGGACATCAGCAAACCAGGGTAGCTGTTGGCAATCAGCAATTTTAGCTCTTGGGGAAGCATTTTGTGAGGCAGTGCTTCCTCACAGGGTTGGTTTTCACACCCCAGCCTCACTCCTCTGTAAGGATGCCTCACCACCACGACAGAGGACCTTGGGTGTAGATGTCTGTGTACATGGATGGACCAGGGTACCAGAAGTGCTCTCAGACACGAAGCAGCCATCTCCACCCAGGCAGATGTCCAGAACTGCAGCATGGATTTCTCCACTTTTCCTATCCTTATCCTCTTTTTGAGGTTTTATTTGCTCGTTCATTACATCCCCCAAGCTCCACATCATCTCTGCTCTGCCTGCAGACAGGAGGTCTCTTTTTGCCTGTATCTTTGCTCTTTCAACATCATCCAAATATCACTCCCTTAACACCTGATTTAATATTTCAACCCCTTTAATTACACACAGTGGAGATGCTATCGGAAATCTGATTATTGTTTGAAAGTCTGAGCATTTCATCCCTGCCCTGGAATTGATCTATCGACTGCTTTTAAATCTCCCATTTTCATTTAACATTTAACACTTTATACCTGCATTAATTACATTTGCCATGATCAATACCAACAAACACCTTCTCTGGCCCTCTCCCAATAGAGACCTCAGAAACCTTGCTTTGCCAAAACTCTGAAGTCAGCTTTGCTCTTGAACACAGTTTATGGGGCTGATCTCTCCAGTGGGAGAAGAAAAAGCCATGAATAGCAGTGGTACTGAGTACATAGCAAGGTTTAGTGGGCAGCACCACCAGCAGAGACGTAGACTGGTGGTGGCACAGGGACTGGCCCTGCCCCAGGACATGGGGAGCAGAGACTCCAGCCAGCTCACCATCCATCTGTCCCATCCCCACCTGAGCTGGAGAGGGACCCAGGGCCACAGGGAGCCACTGTGTACGGGCTCCACTGTAACTGCTGCCCACGCTGAGCTGGGCTTGGGCTGTCCAAGAGCTGTGTGCAAGCACTGGGGCTTGGGAAATGCTGACAGGTCTGTCAGGGAAAGCAAAGAGCTATCAGCTCAGTATCTCCTGGCATTTAACCAGCCTGCAGGTCTACGTCCCTCTGCTTGCCTCACCCCAACACAACATGGAGAGCTGATCCCCAGGTCTAGCAGATCTCTTATTAGCAACACAAACTGCACAGACTAATTAAGGAAGACATCCATCACACTGCTGCCTTTACAAGCAGCTGCTGCCAGCTCTCAAAGGTGCATGCTCTAAGGCACCAGCTTTGCCAGGAGGACAGTAGCAGCTTCACTTCTCCAGGCCATGGGAAGCAGAACTGGAAGTGCTCGAGGAGGGCTGAGAGCTCCTCTTACCCTGTCTGCAATCCATGTGTATCTGTGTTGCAGCTGAAGATGGAATAGAGCGTCCCCAGCGCCACAGAAAACAGGAATATTTGTCCCTGAATAATTTCCCTAGCATATTAAGCACAAGTCATTCTTATGCAAAGGCTGCCCTGTTCAGCTGCCAAGGTCAGTAAGACCTTGTTTTATTTGCTGCATAAGGGCTGGCTCTGCAAGTTTTACCTTGTACATATTTTTTTTTTTTTTCTGTGCCTTCTCTTGTCTTATATTTCCCTGCTTCTAGTGCCTATGCATCTTGCTGTCTGTTCAGTAGGTCATGCTGCCTTCTCTGGCTGTTGGTAATGACTATGGAATATCCAGTCCTCCACAACAGTCGAAATTCCAGCAACTGACTCTTACAGTATGTTTAATTCAAAAGACACCAAGGACAATATTGAATAAGATTTTTCAAGGAAAACATGCTCCACAGCTTTAGCTAACAACATCAATGTGTTTCTATTTTCAGGGGGTCTTGACCCACTATCCACTCACACAGACATCACTGTTCACATTCTAGTATCTCCATACAGATGATTTTTTGTGCAAGGATTGCATTCAAGCAAACAGCTCTGCCTGCACACACGAGCTCTGGACTACACCACCAGAGAGTGTACACTTCAGGGAGTAGCCAAGTACTGAACAGCCTGGATCTAAATAGATTACAGGGTCTGAATCTGCTTTTTAAACTGCATTCTTACTGACTACAGTTATATCAGACTGAGGACTGTCCCTCTCTCCAACTTACTAAATCCTATGACACTGTAGGGGAACAGGCAAATTTAGATAGTTGCACATGGAAGAAAAACAGTATTTTGAAACTGTACAACAACTGTACTGCAAAGGACTCAAATGTCCAGAATCTTTAATCCAAGCAGTATCTTTGCAGAAAAGTGAAGTGTGCTATTTGAGGTCAGTGGCCAGGTAGGAAAACTTTTTAACAGTCTGACCTGCCCAGGAACTATGCTGCTCGGAAGCATGCTGCCTTGCCCCAGCCTCTAAACCCAAATCAAGGGCAAGATGGCCAACAAAAATGTCCAACACCTTCTATAACCTGCCAGAAGCAGTGCAGCAGAGTCCCCGAGTGACAACACTTCTTCCTTTTTGATGGTTTATTTCAAGCTACACCTCACCACATCTGATCCACCATAGCAGCACCAATGCTGTGCCCTTGCCTATCAGTGTCTGATGCAAACAAGCTTCCAGCCAGCTAGGAGCTGTGGTCCAGTGGGAACGGAAAGCCAGACTCCAGACAATGGCTCACACATCTTTCTTCCAGCCTAGAAATCAAGTGTCTCACTTTGCCCCTCTGACATTACTTAAGCCCTGTTCACAAGTCACAGTTAACACTAACATCACAGCACCCTGAGTGATGCCATGTTTGCCCCGAGGTCTACCAGCTCCTCAGGGTACAGACCCTCTCTCCCTTTATTCTGCAGCAGACTTTGGCCTTGGTAGGACCCCACAGCCATTGACCATCACACACACACACACCCATCATTCAAGTTTAAACCAGACACTGATGCCAGAAATCTCTCAGCTGGAGGCAGCATTACAGTGGGGTGTGCAGAGGGGTTAAGAAGTGCTGATGAGAAGGGCTGCAGACAAGGACTTAGGGCTCTGAGCAAGCACACTGCCTTACATGCAGCTTGAAAGGTTAGCATCACTTGTGAGCAAGAACTGTCTAGCTGAACATACTGCTTTTGTTCACCGAGAATGGCTACATGATGGAGTGGACTAATTAACTGCATTTTACTTTTGGGGACCCACGCTGAAATTCTGGCTCTTGTCACAGCTGAAAATGAATTCAGGGACTACAGTAAGAGCCAAGAAAATTTATTTTCTACAATATCATCAAATAATTGCCAGTGTCCTGACAGAGAGGCCCAGAACTCTATGCAAGGGTCTTAGTGCTTATGCTGTTTTTTCCCTGAGTACACAAGTTATTAATGGATTGACACGAGTGGTCACCACAGCTGTCAGTGCTGCTTAGCTAGACTGAGCACCTGAATGTGAAGACCCTCACCATGCAGCACACTGTGTGCTTCCTGATGCTGTGCCATGAAGGTTGCACGTCCTACACAGAAGGAAGCCATGCTTGGCAGGATTTAAAATTAAATTTTCATATATCCCCTAAATTTAGAGGGTTGCAGCTTGTGTATAACTCTAGTTACTTGACTGCAGAACCACCAGAGCTGGTCGTGGTCCAAGGGAGCTGAGGGTAATTTCCCCACTTCCTCACGGCTGAAGGCCGCCCAGCAGAGCCAGGAGGGAAGTAAGTACTTTCCCCATAAAGTAATTCTCTATTTTTATCTTGCTAAGAAAGTTTTTCATTTAGAAACTTAAAACTCCAGCTTCAGGGAGAAGCCAAGCACCCTTTTTCCTTTCAGATTTTTACCACAGAAGTTTTAATCTAACCAAATAAGCCATTTTTTTCCACTGAAATGAATCATCATGGAAAAATGAGAACAGCAGACCAGCCTCCTACAGATAAGTTGCATTCCTGACTCTGGCTGCAACATGCTCCTTCGTACTACTGCTTGCAGTGTCACCTCACCCCTCTGTGCCTGAGGTCACTCATCCCAAACAATGGGGATCCTTCACTTCAGAGCAACGTGCTCAATGTCCAAGTTAAGCAGCAGCTAGTGGCCGTGAACCACAGTTTTGGATACAACATGCTGCTCTACTAAAGCACTAGCTTATTGCTTCTGAAGTGCCATCATTCTCCTCTTCCCTCCTCTCTCAGCAAAAAGAGTCTTCAGCACTTTCAGCTGCCAGCACAACTGGGCAGGAAGATGCAAGAGAGGTCAAAAGAAGCACAGAAATGTTTTTTTGAAGCAGTCTGCAGCACGGAAGGCTCAGTGACACAGCAGGGCTCAGCAGCACAGCACCTTTCATCTGCACCAAGCCAGAGATGCAGACAGTTAACCCTGTAACACAACAAAGCGAGGAGTGGGTGTTGTTTCCATGGCAGGGTTCTGTGTGTGTGCAAGGTTTCCCTTGAACAGCAGAAGATGAAAGCTTCAGTCAGACTTCTATCCAAAAAGTCAGATTTGGGGGGAAGGTTTTGGTCAGCAGACAGGCACGGACTGGGGAGGGAAGGAGCAGCAGCCACAGTGCCCTGGGGGCTCACCAAGAACCCAGGGTCCCCATTCTTTCTGATTCCAGGCAGGGAGAGATTCACAAGGCCAAACCAAATTCTGCAAGTAAGGGTCACACATACCTCCCCCCGCTGTTATCTTTAAATCCTCTTTACTCCACAGAGCTATTCTCCACCCTCCTTCCCTTTTAATCAGGCCTGACCTACAGATGTCAGCCTCATTTCGGCTAAGTCAACACAATTGCCACATCTAGGATGCTGTTACAGGAAAAACCTTACTTACACTCTTGGCTGGATTCCAGAGTCTACTTCTTGGTCTAGACCTGACCTCGTTCCTCTTCTACAAGCTTAATCCTTTACCTTAAGGGCACAGCAAACACACAGGGACTCCAACATGGGTCTATCTATGCTCAGTCTCCCCTTCAGCCTGCAGAGCCAGAAGACTCTTGATCATTCTGTAGAAATAACTACTGGTGGGAAGATCCCTCACAACTGCATGTTCTTCAAGAACAGACGTATGTTCAAGAGCCAAAAATCAAGCACAAAATGCACTTTACGTTCTTCAAGGTAACCTCCCACTCTGGAGCTCAACAGGACACAAACCTTCAATCAACAGGCCCTGAAGTTTTCTCAGATGCAGCCCCAACCTTGCAACAAAACAACAGCCACTTCTGATATGCCCAGCTTCATCTGAAGGTTAAAACAAAAGAGTTTGGGTGGAAACGACCTTAAAAATCACATAGCTCCAACCCCTCTGACCCAGGCAAGAACACCGTCCACTGGATCAAGGTGCTCAAAGACCCATCCAACCTGGCAATGAACATTTATTCATCCTTCAGCAGAAACACAAAACATCAATGCACTATTTGAAGAAAAAAGGACATATCTAGTTGCCACGTCACCCTCTAACATCCCCTTAGCAGGCAGAGCCCAGTGCCTTGCTGCAATGGCACAGTCAGGGCTGGCTCACAGCTCTTCCAGCAGGCCACGCTTGGCACATTCATTCCTGATCCCTCCCCATGTGACCAGCATGAGCTGGAGGTGGAATGACAACAGTTTGTCCTGTCTTGCCCAACACATGTAAACAGAATACCAAGGCTGAGTGGGAGCTGTCTCATGCACTCCACCTCATGACCCAAAAACCCTGACCCTGGTCACAGAAGCAGTGAAAATTTCAACCAGTGAACGAGATATCAGCAACTGATGTGTGAGCAGCTTATTCCAAGAAGGCAGCTAGCTATGGGTTCAACCTTCAGGCAACAACACAGGGGTTTATTGTCTCTCAAAGACATTTGCACCATGTTTTAAGCATTTGTGGGAGATGTTCAAAACCCCAACTATCTGTTCCATACAGGAGGCTGAAATAATACTCCCCGAGAGCACAGGCACTGTAAAAACAAAACCCCATTGAGGCTAGAATCCACCTCCAGATCAAATTCTGAGCTCCAAAACAGTCCTTGAATGTGTGCTTCATTAAATCCTCCATACAGACACACTTTTCATATCACAGGAGGAGGGGAGGGAGACTAAAAGAGATTAAAAGCAAAGACGAAAGCCAGATCCCCAGGTAACACAAAAATCAGGGATGCTCCCTCAGTTTACTTTACCAGTTTTGAGCCAAAGGTGCTTTCAATGGCCTTTTATGAAATATTTTAATTTGCCTTTCTACCTACCCACGAGTGCAAGCCAGGCAGTGCTTTTCAGAGAAATTATTCAGTTTCACAGTAACTAACATGAATTTTCAGATTGCTTCAAAAGAAAAATGGAAACATTTCTTTACAAAAAGCATTAGGCTTTTCCCTCCCTTTTTTCTTCCCTCTTCTTTCTTCCTGCACCCCTCAGCTGAAACATCTCTACCTCTCATCTAACAGATAAACAAGCTATGTATCTTTGCACCAAAAATAAACCACTCTTCCCTTCACCTCCATGGCAAGAATGTGCTGACAAGTTTGTTTCTTGGTTTTTTTTGCTGCTTTTTTTTTTTTCTGAAGCCACCCTAAATGGAATAAAATCCTTTTTAAAAAATATAGGTTTAGCCACCTACTTGAAAAAACAAACATCCTTACATTGTTGGCTGCAGCTTTACAACCTGGAATGAACTGCACACGAAGCCAAAAACAGGGGATTACCACTGGCTTGACCCCACCAAAAAAACCCTCAGTCAAAAGCAAGTTGCAGGGTCAGTGAAAGCAGCTACGCTGTTGCATGAACTGCCTCGGTGCTTCTTCCCAAAGAACAGAAAGTAGCAGCACAAAGCTTAAATTAAATACAACTAAGACTCTAATCCAAGCCCATCAAATGAAGGCCCAGTTCCAAAGAGCACAGACTCACTGGGATACCCAGGGGAAGTGTCTCGGGTAGCACAGGCACATCTCCTCCTGCCTGCGCAGGGGAAGCAACGTCACCCCCAGCGAGTCTGGCTGAAGTCAGGGCTTAGGCTCTTCCATCTGCATTTCAGCACAAGCAGGCTCTAATTCTGGGAAGCAGAGGGCAGATGTATATTTTCTTGTGTGGAGATGCCCTCTACTCAACCCAGCCTAAGACCTTCACTTACACGAGGTTGTGATTAGAGGATTCAGGTCATGAGCAAGCAGATCTCATGGTTTAATTCTCTCTTGTTTCAGTTGCCTGAATCTCCAGGATGAGCAAGATCACATTCTTGCAGGAACCTAAGGAGCTCACGTACACCAGCTCTCTCCTCAGCACAGTGCATGAGGTTGACTGTGATAACCCCCCACCCAAAGTGTCAGGCACTGCCACTGTGCCCCAGAGCTCTCCCCGCATTAAAGGCTCTAAAAGGCCAGTCCTAAAGCCAGTATCACCCCTGATCCACAACCCAGAAAACAATACTGCACCAGGAACATCAGTACTGCTGCATTTTATCCCACCTCTGGTACATCCCCCAGAAAATTGTACACAGCAACCTGCACTACCTCACTCTCTCACAGCTAATGGGTTTCCTCCCAAGATCTTCCTGCTGGGGACCACTTTAGCAATTTACTAGTTTAAGACAATCCCAAAAACACTCATGCACCCAACATAAGACTGCAGCCCTCATTCCACCCTCCTGTAATCATCACACAGGATTAGACACTTGCTAAGTGATCCAGGACTGCAGTAACATGCTCAGAGCGTCGATATTCATTTGTGGCAGCTTTTAATACCTGCAGATGCTGTCCAAAAATATAGAAGAAAAATATGTGCTCTTGGGACCTCAAAGTCTAAGGGCAAAGGTCAAGAGAAACTCTCTGTTCTTATTAATACAGTTCTGTGTAGAGGAGGAAGAAAAAAAAACAGTCAAGGCTGTATGCTTCTCAGAAGAAGATTATGTCTAATAATACAAAGATTACTGGCATTAAATGAATTTAAATTAATTCTATCATTCAGAATATTTTTTTTTTTTACCTTCCCCTCAGTATCACTCATTTGTAGTCAGCTTCACTTTCTGCCTATCACAAAGATGTTATATTTGGACTATAATCTCCATAATGGACTTCTCCCCCTCAGCAGTTTTGTTGTACAAGGAGTCTTAAAAAAAACCAACCCCACAACACATTTGTAGTGTTAATTTAACAAGCATTCTAATCTTCCTCTTTTTTTTTTAGATAATTGCTGTGTAACTCTGACAAATAAGTTCTGCAGTCCTGATAGGCTTTGTGCAGTCCTAACAGCTTTTTTTTGCCTATCAACAGGCAAGGGGAAAGTCTCAGCAGCACAGCAGCAGTCACCCTGCAGAAGGAGCAAGGGCAGCTCAGCCCAGCACTCTGCCAGGGACAGGGAGCTGAAAGCACTCACCAGCCTGGCCATGCC
This sequence comes from Corythornis vintsioides, assembly GCA_025447755.1. Taxonomy (NCBI): domain Eukaryota; kingdom Metazoa; phylum Chordata; class Aves; order Coraciiformes; family Alcedinidae; genus Corythornis; species Corythornis vintsioides. Next base: position 10,621 of record JAOEGS010004751.1, on the reverse strand, counting down.
ATCAGTGCCTGTTGCTGGCAAAGGGAACCAGCAAAAAGTGGCTGTCACTGCTGACTAAAATTTTATTTTAAACTTGGGATGCTCATCACAAACATTCAGACTCCAGCTGAAGGCAGTGGTCTATGCTACCCCTTTAGGAATTAAACATCTTAAAAGCCAGTGCTAGCAAACTGAAGATGGAGCACAGTCAGCCACAGACTTACTCTCAGGAGGAAAAACTCCTTCTGAAATGTAAAACGTTCCAGTTCAGCTGCAGGATCCCTCTCCCCAAACATCCTATCAACAAACAAGTATCTAAGGATGCTTAAAAGAAAAACATTAGTCAAGTAAATCATCATGTGTCTGCTGATGAACATCATGAATGTTTCTGCTAAAAGCTTCTCACACGTGTTTGCATCTTCATTTTACTAAAAGAAATGAAACTCCACAGCAAACAAGCTACAAATTCCTGCCTGTCAGCCCCACTCTGGGGTGCTTGGCTGGCCTGAGGCTGCAGGCCCCAGCTCCAGCCCTCCCCATTTGCTCTCCTGGTCCCCACAGTGGGAAGGCAAGTGAGCAGATGCCCAAGCCTACAGACCAGGCAGGAACTGGCAGGTAGATCTCTGAAATGTAGTTTGTGGTGAATTACCAGAGCACAGGATCAGTCCGTGTCAACTGTACAGTCCTTTTGTTTCCAAAAGGGAATCACTACTGGTGAAAAGCACCTGCCTTGGCTCACAGCCTTATGCAATGCCTGCATTAAGCATTAGTCTTATTAACCAGTACATAATTATAATTGTTAGCATTTTATTGAATTAAAAAAACCCAGCACCTTGCAAATGGCCATCAGTGATCAGCTCAGCCCCACTCATGCTGCCATTCTCCTGCAGCTCCCATTTCACCAACACTTCCAGCTGACCCAAGCACAAGCTGCAGTGGCCAGAGCAGCTCTGCCCTCCCGTGGGGCCCAGGCCCTGTTCCTGCCATCTCCCTTGGCCAGGAAAAGCATTCATGAGACCGAGCACAAGGCAAAGGAATGAGGACAGCAGCAGGGAGGAAAGAGAGTGCACCTTTCAGTGCCAAAACCCATCTGAAGGGCATGAGACAGCAGGCTCAGCTCCTCGTGGCACTCACTCAGCACAGCCCAGGAGCTTGAGCAGCCAATGGCTCTGCCTCAGCAATGACCTTCTCTCAAGAGCCTCCCACAATTCCCCCAAATACACAGCTTCTCCACGACTTTGCTTCTCTCCTTTTGTGCACTGAAAGCCATTTACACTACGAGAGGAACAAAGTGCAGACCCTATGACAGGGATGGGTCCTGCAGCACTAGGCAGCCAAACAGAAGAGTTGCCAGGTATAGCATCCCCCAGGTTAGCTGAGCAGGTGGAGATGCCCCAGGACATGGAGGAGAAACTGTTTCCTCACATAATCTGGCATGCAAAATGGCATAATTGCCAAACTAAGGGCATCTAAGACACTCTGCAGCTGGGCTGAATTTACAGATCTTGGTATCTTTAGAAGAACAAGATGGTGGCACTGTACAGAACATAACTAAAACTGTTAGACACACAGGAAACTTCTCTGTACCTTATGAATGGATGTCAGGGATGTCAAAAGACCTTCCACTTAACACAGGACACAAAATACATTTGCCTTTCAGCAGCAGTATCCTCATTTCAACCTTGGTATCTGAGTATCAGCTACTGAATGCGTCATATTTCAACAGTCACCAGAGCTGGAAAGTCCCCAACCCAGCAGGTCTCTACCTTCAGCAAGGCTGATAGAACCCCGTGCAGAATCCACCGTGTGTAGCAACTCATCTCCTCAGAAGCCATGTGGAGCACAGCTATGCAACCAACTGCTCTGGCAACCCTGAAAACCATAGTGAAGGAGGTCAGTCATGGCTGAGAGCCACCCCAAGTCAGCTGCCCTAGGCAGACTGGTCCAAAGCAGGGGAGGTGTGGGGAAAACTGCACTTGTGAACAGAGTGGAGGAGGCTGGTTTTCAGCCAGAGGCAGCAGGGGAGGTGTCACCTCACTACATAGGCTCGACACTGCTCCTGCAGGAATGCAGCCCACTCTGGCCAGCTTCATTTACACGACCTGCAGCATCTCTTCCCCAAGCACCCCGGGAGAGGTGCTGCAGCATTAGCCAGGGCACGCCTGGGTGCTCAGGGCACAACCAACATCAGCTCGTTACCAAGGCTACGCTCAGTGAAGGGCACCACGGTTATCTCGCCAGCAGTAGTCAAGCTGAATTCATGGGTGGTAGAGCTGGTCTGAGCAACCAGCAAAGGCCTGGGATGTGGATTCAGGAGTCAAATGCAAAGTGCCAAAGCCTGGGCAGCCTGTCCAAGGTCACAAGGTGCTGCATAAGACACCTCTGCACTCGCTTCCTCCATCAGTTCCATCTGCATTTGGAGGCTTCAGAGAAAGACAGACCGACCATCTGTGACCCTACTGATGGCTGCTCTTTTATTGTACCTCAAAAATAACTTTACTGAAATGTATCTGAAAGTGCAACACAAACCCCATGGGCCAGCATTGCTCTTTACCATTTGTTTTGAAGCATTCAGGCTATGTTTAAAAGGATCTCACTGATACCTGGTATGGCTCTGAAGAGATCCATCCGTCCTGCCTTGCTGGCTGTAGACAGGGCAGGAGATCCTACAGCTGGGTGGCTTGATTAAAAGGAATGAACAGCACTGATGAAGAGGTTTTACCAGATTTTGGGGATAGAAACACCCTTTTGCTGCCCAATGCAGCCAAGTAAGAGCCCAGCCAATCCTCTGTTCTCCATCAGTTTTGCATCTTGCATCCTGTGGTAACACTTTGCATGCTGTGAACTAACCCAGCACTCTGGAGAACAACTCCCAGCAGCAGCTAGCCATGGTTCAGAGCAGGGAATGCTCTTTTGCAGGAGCTGGTTTTCCTTTACAGGGCAGGTTTCCCATCAGCAAGCCAATGACTTTTGGCAGCTCACCATTCCAGCCTTTAGGACCAAAGTTAGCAACCAGTCCATCAACCCACAGGCTCTACAGCCCTTCTCAGCACCACCACTCCCCCTCAGCCCCACGACCTTTCACCATGAGATCACCAAATGCTTCACAAACATTAATGAATTAAGTCTCAGCATCCCAATTAACTCTGGCAGCATTATCCCCTGATGACCATGGAGCACAGAAGCAGGCTGAGGCATCTCTGTCTCCCTGTAAGCCACCGAGGAGGAGCCAGACCTACTGGCTCCCTCCCTCTGCTCAGCTACAGACCCGAGAGCTGTTTCAAAGGGTCTTTCCAAAAATGAAAGGAGGGGAGTGGAGAAATGGGAGAAGAAAAAGCTTTCTGTTTTCCTTGAAAAGCTCTATGCAACAAAAAAGGTAGTAATAAAGGTTTCAGCATCTGAATTAAAAGTCAAAGGTAGCAATAAAGAGTCTCTGAAATATAAGAAACATGTTGTGCGCAGTGTGAAATTTACTGCTGCCTTGCAGAATGAAGGCAAACATCTTAATATGGAAAAACATCCCTGCTTTTGACCCAAACAGATTGGGAGCAGGAAGTAAAAACAAATGACCCAGCTGCAGCCTCCCCAGAGCACAGCAGCAGCACAGAACCCTGCCCACGCTCACCCCATCCCTGCCTGCCCAGGGACCAATCCCACCCAACCACACAGGGCTTCTTGCTACAGCTCTGGCACTTCATCGAAGAGAAATTAACTGAGGGGAGCCAGGGAAATCTGACTGCAAGAATCACCCCAAATACTGCATCCATTTGCAAGACACAGAGGGCCAGGCTCCCCTTTTTTTCGGTGGCTCTCTCTATTTTCACTAGCCAAATTCTTTACTCTGGACAGGCACATTTCAGGATTTAATTCTGGTTTTACTCTACCATCGCCAGCAAACCCAGAGAAATTAAGTGAAGCCTCAATTGGCTCAAAACATAATTGCATTTCTTTTAAATAATAGCTTAGCTTGTCTTTTTTTTTTTTTCTTTTGTCGGGTTTGCTGTTGTATGTTGGGGTTTTTTTGAGCTTGTGCATATTACATCCTAATTATATATTCACGCTTTCATTTGCAGCTACCCAGAAAAACATACAGATGAGCTAATTTTCAAATCATCACTTGAGTAAGTACTTTTAAAAAAAGTGACAGATAGACCAAGAGACCTCCAAGATAAAAGAAACATGAAAAACTGACAGTCCAGCATCTCTTTTGTTAAAACCTGTAACGCAGTGCCAATGAGAATGGCTTTAAGACCTTTGCAAAGCAAACACTGAATATCACATGTTCAATGCAACAGAAAATGTCATTTACACAAATGCAATACACTACGCAGCAGCTCAGAACCTGGTATTTCCATTAAAACTGCTTTCAGAAAATCTTGCAAGCATCATTTTTACCAGCTCAAGCAGATTTTACCTACAAGATTTTAAAATATTACCTGCCAGGTGTAGAATACTTCATAAAGCAGAATAAGCTTTTTAACTCACGTGAATTTATTTTTTCTTAATCATAGCAACCAGCAAATTACAGCCATTAGCAGAACCCTGCCTTCACTGCAGATTTGTGCCAGCGTTACCCAAAGTAGAACTTCACCCAACAACACTTGGGCAATACAGACATCTGCAGAAGCAGGGGAATAAAAGCACATCACCGTGCAAAAACGCACATATTGTGTTACAAGGACAGGCATTTTGTGCCACTGTCTTAAATGTAAGTACCTTGTACATGCCCCCAGAGAGTACACACACTTTTCTGCATGCAGCAACCCCCACTCTTACCTCAGATTCTTTTAAATCCATCATCTTCACACTCCTAAATGCTGCTTTGGTGCAGGGCTTGCAAGGGGAGGAAGGAAACTCCCCTCGCACCCCAGTTACTGTGCTGCATGAAATCCTCCCTCTGCCTCAGCAACAGAAAAATTGCCAAAAAATCAAATATCCACGTTTATCACGCTGAGAACAGTAAGTGGGAGTCCAAAAGGCAGTCAGAACTGGCGCCAAAAATCGGGGCTCTTTTGTAAAAAGAAAAAAAAAAGCAAAGCAAAAAAAGGGCAGTCAGGCGGTCACGAGGCTGTCGGAGGGTGACCGAGTTGTGTCTGCAGCAGGCAGCCCTCCGCCAGCCTCCAGAGCCGATTACACTGCCACATTCTCTCCCATTTTATGCACTCACAAGCCCTCAGTCAGAAAACACCCAGCTCTGAAGGCCACCGTTTTTTCCCCCAGCTTGCTTTTGGTCTGTGTGCTTTAAGAAGAAACAAACCAACCCACCAAAAACCCAACCGAAAACAACCCCAGAAGAGATCCTGGCACCCTCACTTGGGCTCCAGAGCAGGGCCCAAGCCACACATTTGCTGGGTGTGAGTAATACAAGACAAACTCATTCCCATGGTGGGTACTTGGCATCGGGACGGGAGAGGGAAAAAAATAAGTATCTGCTGACACCATTTAAAATGGTGGAAGATAAGATCACTCCGGGTAGACAATCCTTCCTGGAAGATGGCATGGAAAAAGGGGAGGATACACAAGTCTTTAAAGAACAACAGGCACTGCTGCAGCTCAGCAGGCTAGAGCTGCCCATCACAGGCTCAAGTTCAGATAAATCAGCTACCCGGGTGTAGCAATTTGCATAAGCACCCTAGCACACAGAAAACACACCAACAGGATCCATTTGTGCCATTTCTATATTGAGGAAGCACAAGAAGGGGCTCTATTCGGGGAGCAGACAGACTGGGGTATCTGTATTAAGGGTGAACAGAGAATTGGAAAGATCTTTTGTTATTATAAATGCTTCAGTAAAGGCAACAGGTCTGTGCTTAAACCATAGACAAATGAGCTGAGCACTGCCCTAGAGAAGGATACATGCACTGCCCAGAGGTCTGGAATACACTCATTAAAAACAAAACTTGGCAGGCATTCCAACATGCAAACCAGTGCATTTCACATGAGTAACTGGTTCCCTTATCACCTAAAAGGGAAAAAACTCCCACAACAACTCATTCACAGTTAGTGAAAACTTCTCACTGAAGTATTACATATGGCAAACAACAAATGTTCAACTTCAGAGCTTTTAAGGGATTTCAGGAGCAAACACACACTGTTCAATAAACACATCCTCTCCCCCTGGCTTCCAGACTACAGTCGCTGCCCAACTAAGTGTTTCTATCACGTTGCAGATTTTTCTCACATTTTTCCTCCTGGGTGATCAGAGGCTGAACCTGGGTAACCCAAATGCAGGGTGCCATGCCTGACTTGGCAGTTCTTCTTTGGCTGAAGGTTTACATTATGTTTTCAGAGCACAGCAACAGAACCACAGCTCCTATGACTACCTCTGGAAACCGAGATCTAAGCAAACTCCACTTTTCAGTGCACAGCCTCCCTCTCAGTGAGCAGCCTCGTGTTTCTAGTACTCATTTTAGTTTCCACACGTGACTTCCAGTATGTTCATGATCAGAAAAGCCTGCTCCTATGAATGCTACGTACTCTTTCCCAACACATCTGAGTCACACAATGGTTTGTTCCACTGCCAAAGCCAAGCTCCCAGCACCGGCCCCGCAGGGGTGTCCTGCTGCAGGCATCACTCACTGAGTCCTGACAGCAGATTCATCATCACCTGTGCCTCCATTAGCACAAAGAAAAGCTCATTTGCTTTCAGGCTCCTGACTAAGCTACAGGCACTGGTGACCAGGAAAGCCATGGTTTGACTTCTGCATGAAGACCCATTTGCAAGACACTAGCCATGTAGCATCAGTTTAACTCAGCATGAGCCACTACTGATAACAAAAGCAGCAGTCACAGATTCACAGATATTAGGGGTTGGAAGGGAGCTAGAAGATCATCTAGTCCAACCCTGCCAGAGCAGAATCACCTAGACCAAGTCACCCAGGAACAGATCCAGACTCATCCTGTCCTGCCTGTGCATCCCAGGTCTTCCCACTAACACAGCTGTTTCTGTGGCCATGTGGAGAAGTAAACCAAGGAAGCTGTGATGGCCAAAATGAGTATCGTCTGCTTTCTTATTATCCTGCAAGGTTTTTCTTAATCTACAAGGATGGTGAATAGACTGGAGGAAAGGGCTGGACAATGGGTCACTTTTTTTCACCACACCACCAGCTTCAAAACTGATTTGCAAGCTATACTGCAAAAGGTAAGAAATCGGCCTCCTCTGCTTCACAAATTAAGTCCCACTATGAGAATCCCTTAAACATGCAGAACAGCCTCCCAAAAGCCTCACTTCTAGTGGTAGCACAAGTGTAAAACTGTGAAGTCCATGTATTCATCCTGCTAAAATGTGGCAAACCCAGGAAAAACATTCTAGGTCTGTACAAATGGAAGAACGTCATTTTAACCTCATGCCAGCCATTTCCCAACAGAGGAGGAGGCAGAGCAGGCCACTGCTGCTTATCACACAGAATGTTAGGGGTTGGAAGGGAGCTAGAAGATCATCTAGTCCAACCCCCCTGCCACAGCAGGGGCACCTAGACCAAGTCACC
>JAOEGS010004749.1:0-11735 GCA_025447755.1 Corythornis vintsioides | reverse complement strand
GGGGGGTTGGACTAGATGATCTTCTAGGTCCCTTCCAACCCCTAATATCTATGAATCTATGAATCTATGAATTATATAATAGCGATAAAATAATACTCTTTATATGCCTGTTGACAATCATTTGTGCTTTACTAGTCTTTAGAATGTTTCAGCATTTTTCTGCATCATATTTCAAGTTGTTGTGCTCAGATTCTACTCATTAGAAACCTTTGAGCGGTCCTTTGTTCTTTCATTTTCCATCCATTAATCTATGTCTTTTTCCTCCAAAACTTGATAAGCTATACAGGCTAAGGTCATTTAATGGATGTAGCGGGTCACATTTTGCCCTCAAACACAAAGTCAAGGCTCTTTTTCCGTTGCATCTACAAAGACTACAGCCAATGAAAGTTTTTGTTGTGTAAGTTTCCGTTGCATCTACAAAGACTACAGCCAATTAGTCTTTTTTTTAAGAATGTAATTCATTATTCGCTGAGTAATTTGTGTTATGGAAAAGAGTATTAAAGCTCCATATAAATACTAAGCACAGGTTTAAAGACCAAGACTTCAACTTTCACTGAAGCAGAAACTGCACTGTAACTTGACAGATAATACTCTCTGCAGATGTAAGTAAAATAAAACCCGAGGGCACCAATCATGTGCTTCAGATCCTATGAAGATGTGATCTACCATACCAGAGAGAAATGTAATTTCTCAAGAGTCCCAATGCATCTTTCCTTCTGTTCTCTTCATTTTGTGGGCAATGTTGTGTTATTTTATGGTTTTTTAAAGTCAGATGATGAAATAAAGAGATCAAATGAGTAATTTTCCATGTACTTTTTAAAAAGCGGGGGGAAAGAAAAACCTGCTTCTATACTTACTGCAATAATGTAATTACACAAAGATTCAACTGAAAATTCAAATGAAGAATCATGGAGTATGTTATTTTTAGTTAAATTTTGAATAAATCTTCTCATTAATTTTTACAGTCATTGCATGTTCAGGATGATATTATTGATGGAAAAGAGTGAAAGGCTCTATTAGATAGGTGACCCAAAGACATGCAAATTGAAAAGATTTCATTGTGTATTAGCTTATTAGAGTTTCTATACTTCCCAAAAAATCTTTTACATGGATTTGGGTACTGTGGCAACAGGGTACAGTAGCAATTTCTGCCTCATAGCTTTCATGCCAGAGTAATATCAACTAAATGTAAACCATGCCTCATAATAAAATCCTATTTAACAAAATACAAAGATTATTCTGTTTTGGGGTTATATAATCAGATTATTTTATTATTATATTATTCCCTGTGTACTTATCAAGACTTTTTGTTCATTTTTGACATCTGTCGTGGAATTCAGGCCCTGATTAAGATACCAAAGAACATACATTTTAATTTGAATGTGACATAGTCATCAAGAAGGATAAAAAGGAAGATCTGAAGAACTACAGACTAGTTACTTTCACCTCAGTCCCTGTGAAGATGATGGAATCCTTGAAATCATCTCCAAATACATGAAGGACAAGAAGATGATTTGGAGTGGTCAGCATGCATTTACAATGGCAAATTATGTTTAACCAGTGTTTTACAATGAGATAATTAACTTGGTGGACCACAGGAGAGCTGTGAGTGTTATTTACTTAATTTTCAGTAAAGTCTTTGAGCCTGTCTTTGATATCCTTAGATACAAGATTACAAATCAGTTTGGGCATTTGACAGTGATGTGGATTGAACACTGCATAACAGTTGGTTCCAGAAGGTTATGATAAGTGTAATGAAATCCAGTTGGAGGAAAGCAATCAGTAGTATACTTCAGGGATTGATACTGGGACCAATACTGTTTAACATCTTCACTGATGAACTATTCAATAGGACATAGCAAACCTTCAGATACTTCATAGCTGATACAAAACTGTGAGAAGTGGCTGATACACCAAAGGTCATGCTGCTACTTAGAGGGGTCTCAACAAACTGAAGAATTGGGCTGAGGGGAATTGTATTAAGTGCAACAAGGGGAAATGCAAAGTTCTGCACCTGGAGAATAATAACCCAAGCACTCATTCAAGACCAGCTGGAAAGTAGCTTTATACAGAAGGACCTTGGAGATCTGGTAAACAACAAGCTGACCACAAGTTAGCAATGTACCCTTGAAGCAAGGAGGACCAACAGCAAACTAGGCTGCATTTTGAAAAGCATTGCCAGCAGTTAAGAAGTGAACCTTTCCCTTTACTCATTACTGGTGAGACACATCTTGAGTGCTGTGTTTAGTTCTGGGCTCTTCAGTACAAGAAGGGTACGGGCTTACTGGAGTGAGAGCAGCAAAGGGCTATAAAGATGGAACTGAAGCTTCTTTTACATGAGAAGAAGCTGATAGGAATGGGTATATTCAGTCCAGAGAAGAGATAGCTCAGAGCAATCTTAATAATGCACACAGATAATGGGAGGAAATGAAGAGCCAGACAGAGTCTTATCAGTAGAGCCCACTGACAGGACAAGAGGCAATGGCCACAACTGCAAATGCATAAAATTTCACTTATGTGTAAGATGAACTTTCTACTATGAGGGTGGTCAAATACCTGAACTTGTTGCTCTGATAGTCTGTGGAATTTCCATCTGAGGAGATACTCTAAACCAACTTGGACATGATTCTCAGAAGCATGTTCTAGATCATTCTGTTTGAGCAGGATGACTGGATTAGATGATCGCAAGAGTTACCTTTCAAGCTCAGCAATTCTGTAATTCTGTTATATTCTTTAATATTTGGGCTATTCAGATATTTAGGTCACAGTAAAGCAAACATTGACATTTGAGAAGCTGAATTGTTACTTGAACTGAGTTGAAATTGATTTGGTTGCCCACATGTAGCTATCTGGTGCCATTTACATGTCTTAGGATACCTCTGATATATAAGGCTGACAGATATGGCAAAGGAGCTGCTCTGGAGCTTTATCTGGAATCTTGTTATGTTACTTTAGGGCACCTTTGTCAACCAAATTGACTAATCCAATTGTAATGACTAGATCTCTGCTCACTGCAACATGACCATATGTAACAGTCTGTCTTCATGGAACAGTCTGTCCTTCTTCCTTAGCAGGAAGTGTATTAGATAATTTGTTCTTCACCCTAATTAAATGAATGATATGAAGAAACTGGCACACATTTCTTGAGGAAATTGGAAACAATACAAATTTACCAGTGTTATCATTGATGTTATTGAATTGCCTTTTATAGTCTCCAACACCTACATGATAAAAAAGTTAAATTTTTTCATAGTATTTGTATGCTTAGGATATTAATATTATAGAATATAGAATATATTAGAATATATTAATATTAGAGAATATTACAGATGTCTTTGATCAAGATTTCTCGAGTAGTTAGAACATCTCAGGTCATTTTTGCAATGGTGCAACCTTGTCTGTCTTGGGCAAGTTAGATTCTGATTTTCAAAATATAGAATCAGATACTATGTTTCGAAGTCAAGTCAACATGTATAGTGAGTAATACTTGGTGTGGGGTTTTTTATGTAAAGAGGGAAAAAAGTCTCTTGCACAAGTTGAAGTGTTAGTTGTAGAAGACAAACTAGAAATATTTGTCACCACTTTGCTAGTGTAGTTCAAAGTGCTTTGTTGTCTGTGCTTTAGGCACAAGTGTGTTAAAACCAATATTGAGAAAAAGTCAGTTTTCATGGTAATAGGTGTTTCCACAGTGGAATGAAAAACTCAGCAATAACTTGGTAGCTAACATAATGATTAAAAATAGTTGACTAAATAAAGGTAATCACACTATAAGGAGAACTTTAAACTGACAGTGATGCCAGATTCAAACCTTACAAGCTTAGTAAGTCAAGTGGTTAGTTTATTCCTGTTAAATTCCTCCTCCTTCTATGAGCATATGATTATATTAAGTGCAGACAACATCTTACTAGTGATCTTGCAAACATTTAACCATGCTTATTTTTCCATTTAAAAACATCTACTCAGAATTCTGTCTGCATTCATATGACTCTGCCAGATATGTCAGTGAGCTGTTCAAGGGTAGACATCTTGAAAAAGAACTTTGAAAAAAACATGAAACATTTAACTTCAAACAGAGAGTGGAGTTAAGCTGACATCAGTTAGGAAGTTTGCCTTGTCATGATGTGAAAGATAGTCATACCGTATGTTTCAGTAAGCAAGTTTGCAGCTAGAATTTTGAAAATCAATTCACTATTTAAACTATATATGGAATTTTTTTTTTGTAGTTACATAATATTTAATTGTTTTTATTTGTCTTAAATGAATTTCAAACACAACTTACTTTCATGCTTTTTAAATTACTTATTTAATCTTTCAGGAACACTGGTTTCATCTCTAAGAACCAAAGCTTTGTTGTCAGTTTCCACTTCTACTTTTCCTTCATTAATAAATGAATAATAAGTGAATTTTGGATAAACGTCCAAGTCTTCTGTCCGGTTCCCATTCTTTTCACCTGTGAACATTAATTTGTAGACAGAAGGTGATCTAGACAGAATTTAAGCATAATATATGCAATCAAATGTAATGTATTTTTGGGCTGCTTTGAAGTTGTAGAAGTCCACAAACTATACAAGATTTCTTATCACACAGCCTCTGAAAATCACCCAGAGATACTAAATCAGGAGACTATTTGCCCATATTTAACTTTTAGTCATGTTTCAAAGGTTCGGTCTAATAATGATGAATTACCTGGTTTTGTAGAGAAAAAGAAAAAGAAAAAAACAACAAAACCTTCTAAGTTTCTCAACAAAACAGCTCCTGGCACACATTTTGAAGGTTTGAAGAAGATGACATGGACTGAGTCAGTGGGAATGTGCAGCTCATGATTTTTCAGAAATAACACTACACAAATCATTACACTGTCATGTTTAATACATGAGAAACCCCACACAGAGTATATGCTTTGTTACACTATAATGAAATTCTATCTCTGCAAGTTCAAATATGTGGATTTGCTAATGGTCAGAACATAAAATATTGTCTGGAACATTCTTCATTAGAGGTGTGATCCACCAAGAATTTGCAGGTCCCACCGAGATCAAAGAATTCCAAATTTGCTTAATTCTTTTCAAGTTATTCCCTTGAGTTCAACACATTGAGCTGACCTTTAGTACACTAAATGATGACTTCCTTGTTCGTTTGGCTTTTTAAATAAAGTTGTTTCTTCATGCTTTTCCTGAACAAGTCTGTGGGGACCCAGTTTAATTTTCTTTAAGGATTGTCAGTGACTGGTTTTATAAATTTATTTGGTATTACCAAAGTATATTGTGGTAACATGTATAATACAAAATGAATTGCAAGGATGTAAAAATTAATGTCATCTTGGTTTTTGTAGAACCCTATAGAATTTAAAAAATAATTATTTGTCTCATGTGGCTGCAATAATTAAAGTAGTAATGTTGCAGATGAGGAATTTTTTTCTAAGCACATTTTGAAATAGAATTTTTCTTTTAGAAATTTTATCCTGTCATCAGTTTAGGAAATAAAAACATGCTATTTATTTATTTATTTATCCCTAACATTTCAGAACAGTGTAAGGGGTAAGCAGATCCATCCTTTTTTAAAGGATGGAACATTTCATCATGAGACAAGTCAAATTTAGAGTTCATCATGTCCATAATGTAATTAAAAATTCTCTTTTATGAGGCCTTCTGAGTATTTGATCTGCTTTATATATTTCAAACCTCTTATAAAAAGAACAAATAAAAAATATTCTTTCCATATTACTTGATTTTGTGTATTTTCCCCACTTTGCTCTGTTTTAGTTTAACTATTAATCCATCAATTTACATCTATAACTGTATTATAGAATAATTACTGTTTAATGAGGTGTTATTACTAAGACTGTAGTGTTTTCTTACTGAAAAAAACAATGTCTCTAATAGTACCCACTGTATCGTTTACTTTGAGGAAGTGTTTTCAAGGTGATTTCTGGACACTGCATACTATGATTCAGTGTGTGTCTTTTCAGAACTGATATTGCTTGACTGTAGTTCTAGTAATGTTAAACTGAAATAAGATATGTACATAGTATAGTTATGAAAATACCTATCTAGTAAATAGTGCTCTTATTGAGTCCATAAATGTGTGTATGGTTTTCAGTGTTATGGTTGTATAAGATAGCTTGAGTGTGTCCCATTATCACCCCATAAATTAAAGCTGGCCAGGGTCAACTGTAAGTGATGTTTATTTTTTTCTGATTGAAAGTATTTGGTTTCACATTTATGTAACTTCCCCCCTACACACACACCACCCTTTGGAACTGCCACTCCTTTATGTATTTCTCCCTTTCTTTGAAAGATGCACACCCTCTGTCACATAACTGGAAACATTCCTGCAATGTCTGCAATTTCATGTGCATGTGTTACCATGGTCCACATTCTTTTAAAAATAACCATGTCTCAAATTCAGTAAACCTTTGATATCTCAGACAGTAATGGAGTGTATGCATGCCACCAGAGATATATGTGCCACCACAGGCCAGGAATGGGTTATTAATCAGTAGGCAGGAAAGAGGGAGAGAGGACCTATCCCATACTGACAAAATTGCTGGGATTGGTGCTGCATAAAAAGACTTCCATCTATTAACATTTAATAAAAGAAATAATTGGCTGCATAGCTTGATGTCTGTTATACTTAGCTTATAACTAAAGAGAAGGTATGATGCAGATAAAAACCAACAAGAATAAAAAACAAAACCAACACACACACACACACAACCAAAAAAAAACTCCTAGAAACTGTTTCAGTAAAAAAAGTTACTTTTCTCTTTAAATTTGTCTCATTTTATTCCTTCATCTAGTAATGTTGAAATATATTACTGGTGCCTTGTTCACAAGGATCATCCAATTTCATTTTTAATAGGAAATTAAACTAAGGACTTTGCTAAGAAATGAAATTCAGCAATGAAAAAATTGAGCTTAATGAATTTTCATTGTATTTACTTAAGTCTATTAAAATTCAAGGTTTTCATGATTTTTATGCTAAAAGCAAGACACCCAATGTGAGAATATTTCTGTTATAAATCTTATGCTCTGAAGAGCTTGTCTAAAGAATCTGTGCACAGCACTTTGCACAACTGTTGGAAGTTTCAATAGTTAATCTGATAAAAAGACACTGTAAATTCACTCTATTTCTTCTCTCATCTAATAAAGACTGTGAAGCACGACTAGGCTTTCTACCACTAATATTATTGTAAAATTTCCTTATTCAGTTATTGTCATTATACAGAGGCAAAAAATGTGTTGTGTTTTCCACACAATGGTAATTTCCATGGAAATAGAGATTCAATATAATGGACTGTAGATCTGCTACACTGGTTGTGATCTTTACTTTGTGTTTGCTCTTTAAGATATATGTAGAAAATAATTTCAACACCGATAAAAAAATCACCTATTTTTTCTTGTGGAATCATTTTATGAAGTGACACTTCTGAACATTGGACACCTAGTTATGGCTTACTTAACTATAAGCTTTTTTTTCTTAGTGGTTTTAATATTGAATTCTAGCGATGAATATAGGCTGAGACAATATAGAAAGGAAGGAAGATTCTTGTTGCAATCAGTGGGGTAGTTTACATTTACTAGGACTGAAATCCAAATTCATACAAGAGAAAGGTGACTGTGTGAATTGAGAACTGTAACTGATACCTATTAGTAGTACTGGAAATTGCCACAGATTACTGGTGATGACTTTTATATGTATTGCAGTGTAGCCAGGGTAATTTGCATTTTAGTGTTTACCAACTCTGCATGTATCACCTGCTAGGATCTGAAAACTGGGGGGAGATGGAGGACAGGTGAGGGGAGTCAAGAAGAAGAAGGAAAAAGGGAATGGCTATGAAATGTCTATGAAACTTCATGCTCTTGTTAATTTTTGTCCCAGCAAATCAGTGTTTATATTATGTGGTGATTAATGGTCTTGCACGATTCTGGTTTAGTGAATTTTCATAAAGCAGCAGGAGAAAGAGCAATGCGGATAGAAATGAAAACATCTACAACAGCAGCTGATGTTCATAAATAAATTAAGCAATTTGGCATACAGTGATTGTACTCAGGAAGAATGCATATTAGCAATTCTCTGTTGTATTGATCCTTCAAACTAAGTCATGTGTGCCACAGTTAAACACTTTTGTGTATTTTAAAGCTGTCATTTGTAAGTTTGAGCAAAGTAGAATGGTCCTTAAGGGAAGCTGCCTAATAACAGCCAGAATTGCAGTCAGAGTTCAGTGTATTTTCATTATCTTTAATTCAGTAGGAAACCTTTATAGGTAGGAAATGAGGGTCCCATTCATACTTGCCACTGGAGAGCTGCATCGGAGAGCTACATTTCATACAGTGGGCTTCATTGTCAGGAATCGTGCACAGCTCACCTATCAGACTTCAGACTCTGGTAATCTCCAGGAGGAGGAAATGTTACCAAAGTGTCAAGGAGAGAGAAAAGTAGCAGGAGCTTTTTCACCTGACATAGTTGTTTACCAGAAGAGGGCACATCTACATAGTGTGTGTATTTAGAATGCACACTATCTATAATCTCGGGGCAGGAATTGTAACTAATTTGGATTGTTGTGTAAATTGTGGTTAACTCAGAATATTTGTCTTTAAAAACTTCAGCAGGAAGATGTTCAAAGTCTGAGTGAGGTGACACAGCCATGGAATGACTAGACAAGAAGAGCCAACAATATAAATCCAGTAGATTAACCAAAGGTACTCTTCTACACATTAAATGAAAATAGTGTTGATGATTAATATTGTTGATTGTTGTGAAAATTGCCCCTTAGAAAAAGTGATTAATAATATGCATTAACATTTCAGAAAATAACTAATGAAAGACTAGACCGACCCTGTGATAGACCATGCAATAGATGGACCTCTACCCATGTCAGATTGAAGCACTGTCACCTTGGGTTGTAAAGTTATATAGAAGTTCTTAAACATTTCTTAAACAGTGGAACACAAGCCTTCCTATCCAGCAAGAAAGTAAGGAGCAATGAGATAGCATTGCAGAGTATAGTAGGCCTTCAGTATCTGCCATTCATTCTAACCATCCTCAACCCTCCCTCCTTTGACACATTGACTAATCAACTCAGACTGGGCTTCATGCAACACAAAAGTTGTAGAGTCACAAAATGGTAATCACCACAGAATCATTTAGATTGGAAAAGACTTTTAAGATCATTGTGTCCAACCATTAACAATGCAACAAAGTCCACCACAAAACCATGTCCATAAGCACTACATGTCTTTCAAATATCTCCAGGGATGATGAATTAATCACTTCCTGGGCATTTTGTTTCAGTGCTTGATAACACTTCTGGGGAATAAATTTCTCCTGGTATCCAACCTAAACCTTTCCTGGTGCAACTTGAGGCTGTTCCTTCTTGTCCATATACATATACATAATCAAACAAAACTGGAAAGAATACATAGCAAATACTTGAATTAAATTTTATTTTAAAATATAATGTACTCTAAGACATATTACATTTTACTAGACTGATGTGAACATCTACTGCATAATTTGTGTATTGCATATGGAAATTGTGAGACTATTTTATACCATTACTCTGAAGGCCCAATCCTGAAAATTACTTATTGAATCCTGTGAGTTATTCAGAAGTCCTGTGAATGGGCTACTTCAAAGGTTCTAGCTTCTGATTTGTCAACTATATTTGGCTGCTGAGAGAATCAAAATGTTCTGGTTTTCTCACTAAACTTGTAAATACATCTAGTATCTAAGTTTTTACATTGCAGTATTTTTTGATTAATCCTGTCTCTTAAAAAGTGATTGTTTAGTGTGGACTGTTTTGTGAGGACTGACCAATAATTTAATGCTGAGAATATAACTTCCTCAGCTTCCTCACTTTAATTCTACAAGTGGTGGGTTTTTTTAAATTTGATAAGGATGAAGGTCTGAATTCTTACCTTTTTTCTCATACCCGTTGGACACTTGGAAAAAACTCGCAGGCTTTGAAATAAGTTACAGACTTTAGCTACTGATTTCCCTGGGACATTTAGTGTAGAGAAGTGGCAGTCAACATTTTTGCCTGAAGTATACAACACACTAGGGAGGAAGGAGTAAATGGTTCTGTGATTGTCCCCCAACAATTCTCCTCTCAACCCCAACAGGAAGCAGGCAATTAATACATTTTTAAATGCAAACTGTGTGCAGCAGTACTTCAAGTATTTTGAGCTGTTGCCAACTTAAGTAGCAGATGATTTATGTTTATGAACTGTACTTTGATGAAACACTACGGGCAATAGTAAGGTTTCTTCTGAGCCTGTGGCCTAGAAATGTGTCTGAAGGTTCTTAAAAAGCAGTCATTTTCAGCCAGCTGCTCAGTGCCCCATGAACCATTCTTGGCAGTATTCCTGCTGGCTTATAAGTCTATAATGCTTGTCTTCACAGCTTATTTCACCTTTATTAGACCATGGATAACAATGCCATGCTCATTCTTGCTTTTTCTATTTTTTTTTAAACTTCTATCTATTATACTACTCTATTGGGGAATGCATGTCACTGTATTAGGAATTATGTTTTCTCCCACTGGTGTCTCAGAGTTACTTTTAAGTTCACAATTACATGATATCTCTTTTGATCAATAAGGTTGTGAGTGAAATGAAAAGTGTTGTTCAACTTCTATATTTATAAATTGCATTTACTGCTAGAAAAATTGCTCAGACTTATAGATAGAAAATATGAAGTATTCAAAAAAATCAAACTGAATTCAGAAATACAAACAATGTTTTAAAACAATTATACAACCCTTGGGAAGCTTTTTTTTCAGTTATGTAAGGTAGCTTAGTTTACATAACTGGAAATTATAACTGAGTGTATATCAAAAATAAAGATATTAAAATATCTCAATTCTTCTCTGAGGATTATACTTTCTCTAATGAAAATATTATCTTACTGCAGAAATACTACTTCTACTTATATATTTCTATGCAGTGGAAGTGTTGATTTTTCATTTTGTGCTATTCTACCTACAGCTTTACTGCCTTTTGGTCCACCTCAAGGTCCCCAATGTACTAGACCAATAAAATGAACTTAGAAAGCAGTCTTTCCTCTACAAGCCTAATATATGCTACAGAAAAGATGCATGAGAAAGAGATAGAGTTACATTGGAAGTTCAGACTTCAGTCCTTGGTTCTTTTTGGGGTTACCTTACTTACTTAAAAGTATTTTTACAAACCTTACACTTTTTTATCATACTAAAAATGTATAACCCTAACTGTATGTACAGAATTTACCATGGTATCCTAGTTGTACTATTACATCGTGATTGCCTTGGGAATCTTCAGAAAACTTGATCTAATTGCTGTGCTGCATAACCAATTGATGATGCATTGCACTACTGATTCCAAAATTCAACTTGCACCAGAAAAATATGCACTACAATGCAAATTCCTTAAAAGGCAGCATAGATCCTCTTCTAAGAAATATGGACATGAGAAAATTGCCACTTCTCAATCATAAAAGGAGTTTTACATAGGTCTTATGAGGGATTTGTGCAGTTTCCTTATGTTCAAACAGATAATGTGGCTGCATTTCTCAAGTCAAAATCTAATTTAATTCAGAAATAAACTGAAAAGAGAAGATCTTTCATAGCTTGGCATCTGGACCCTGTGATTACCTTCCATATAAGAAAGGAAGCAGAATGAAGTCATGTAAATTGAACTCTGCTTCCAAAAAAAAAAAAAAAAAAAAAAAAGAAAAACCCATTTTTTTTTTTTAGA